>PVJH01006015.1:0-106081 GCA_004026705.1 Nesogale talazaci
AGTGATATTTTCATGAAGGTAAGCAACAAGTAGGACTACCTAATAGGAACTATTGTTCTTAGATTAGAGTTACAGTTAACTTCAATGTTAAAATCCATTCATTCTAAGCTTGTGGCTTATGTACATCCCTGGTCCACTTTAGAAACATCATTATCATTTTATTGATTGGCATTATTAATCATTCCCATGGGGCATATGGTAATTTTGTTGGTAGTATTATAAAGTTCTCCAATGATATAGAATTTGGAATAGTGTTGAGAAAATAAAAATATGCATAGATAGGACAACTTTTTAGACAAAAATACATGGATTGTTGACTTGTACAGATGACAAACTTAAGTGGCTAACACTACTTACACAAGCAATGGGAATTGCAGATAAGGCAAAACTTTCAAGAGCACTCATTCACAAATACAGGATTATGCCTGTTGGACTAAGACATGTCAGAAAAAGCAAAGAGTATGGAAATAGTCAATATAGTGTAGTATGAAGTTGCCATTTACTGGGTACCCTTAAAGTGAGAAATTTGAACCAAATTGACTTCTAATTCTATAACTATGGTATAGTAGTCATCTGTTTCTTCTTACACTAAGAAGATTCAGTCTTACATGCAGCAGAATATTATCTGCTACAGGTATGCTTTAGGTAAAAGCAGTTCTCTTTACTGTGATTTCCAAATCAGATCCTTCTGAGGTGACCTATAAAGGATGTTCTACATCTTGCAAAGACAGAGTCTAAAGTCCTGGTGTCCTGAGTATTAAGGAAAAGCATCAAATTAAGAACATAATACCAGGCATATTCTCTCATTGGGTGTCAATATAAGTAACAGTAAACATTTTTCCCAATGGCAGATTACACCAACTGGTCTACTACCAACAGAAGTGAAATCACCTTCTCTGAGACACACATGTCCCCATTCCAACTTCCTCAGAACTCATAACCCACCCCATAACCCCTACCACATCTTGACTTGAGTTTCCATTAGGGCTCACTGAATACCTCACAGAAGTTTCTCTTGATTTGAAGTGACTGTATAACAATGTTACACAGCAAGAACCCATCAGTCTTCTCCCCATGACATGATAAATGGAGTCAGTAAGGTGAGGTCATCTCTGTCTAACTGTTTTTATAGAATGCACAAATAAGGGGGTGATATATGGAGCATGAGCATTAGGTAGGCACAGCACCTCTTTGCTTTGGAGACCAAATTGGAAGATTACATGACCTGAGTATAGCTGTATGTATTCAGCTTGGTGTTTATCCTTACAGTAATGGCCCCATACAATATTTTTCCTTTTGTAATTGATTAACTTTGTTCAGCATAATCATTTCCATGTCAATGAGGTGCTTCGTGGCTTCATCATTGTTTTCTAAGGTGCATAGTATTTCATTGAGTATAAATGCAGGAGTTTCTTTATCTGTTCTTGTAATGGACATTTGGACTCTTTCTCTCTTCTTGCTATTGTGATCTCTGCTGTGATGAGTATAGGGGACATATGTCTGTATCACTTTTCTTCTTTTGTGGAGAATATACCCGGCAGAGGCTTTGCTTGAACTTAGGCCATTTCTATTCCCACTTGTTTAAGGTAGTGACATATCACTTTCCACAATAGTTGTACATGTTTACAAGCCCATCAGTGCCTGTCAAAGTTCCAGTCTCCGTATACCCTCTCCAGTATTTGGTATTTTCTGTTTTGTTTTCCAAACTGGGCTGTTAGTGGGTATATAAGGTGATATCTCACTTTTGTTTTAATTTGCATCTTTCAGGTGGCAAGGTATCATGAGCATTTTTTTTTCGTATATTTATTAGCCATTTTAGTGTCATTTTTGGTGAATGGATACAATTCATTAAAAAAAAAGACACCTCATACATGTGGTAGGACCTTTAACCTTCCAGACACATGCTCTAGTTCAAAATTTTAAAGTACCTCACCACAACCCCAATGGCCCCTGGGAGGAACCTTAACAGACACTCCCTTTCCACATTTATAGTTCAGCTTCCTCAGCAGCTCATGGTCCTATTCCACAATCACCTTTACCCTGCTACAGACCTCCTGCCATAGGAGCCTTGGCAACTATTGCTTGGCCTGCCAACCTCAGCATGACCATGGTGGTCAAGGACTAGTGGATTTGGCTACATAGTATGCGTCTTACTTACATATTCGGAGCTTGACTCTACCCTTGGGCATATGAATTTGTATATCAGCTACTTAAATTTCCTCTCCACTATTTGTATTTCACCCCAACAGTTTTTTCGGGATATAATTCACATACTATATAATTCAATAGTTTGATCACATCAAGAAGAGTTGTGTAATCATCATGACAATCATTTTTAGAACATTTCTTTAATTATTGTACTCATTGTGATTAGTTGTTCCCAATTACTCCTCTGCCTCCAATGTCCCCTGCTACACACGCATTGAATTATTAATGCACCTATTACCTCTTTATATTTACCTATCCTGAATTTCATATATGGAAATACATTCAAATATACAGGCAAACATTACCAACAGTAACAAATTTTAAAAGATTCAAACCTCTATAGAAAATACAGCAGATATATTAAAAAACTGAAACATATTTAAATTGTTCTTAAGGGAGACCACATTTCTAAATTTTAACATAACTATCTACAATAATCCATTTTCCAATGCATTCCAGTTTTATTATAGCTGCTTGCTCCTTCTTTATAATGCCTTGTTTCCCAATTTTCTGATTTTACTCTTATTTTCTCTCTATATTGTATTTCTAGTCTTATCTTCATGTTTTTCTAACTGTTCAATTTGGTCCATTTATCAGTACTCCACTCAGGAGCCTACTCTTTAGAAGATAGCACTATACTTCAAGAAACATATGTTGTGTCTTTATGATTACAGTTTAATGTGGGAATGCTAATTCTGGTGGAGGGAAAAGCAATGCACAAAATGGGGAAAGCCAGAACAGCAAGACTAAGGTACATGAAGAGGCACTGAAATGCACAAAATCAAGGACAACTATGATAAATACTATAACATACACAGCTCTACAATAACAGAAAAACAACCAAAAAGGGCTGATCCCTGGTGGCATAGTCATTGAGTGCCGGGCTGCGGCCCACTGGCTTTGCGGTTCAAATCCAGCAGCAGCTCTCCAAGAGCAAGGATGGGCCTCCCACTCCCACCAGTTGGCAGTGATGCGCCCCCCCCCCAAATAAACAAAACAAAACAAAATATTTGTGATTGGATCAGATGCCAGAGGGCATGTTGAAATATATAGAGAGTGGTATATAGATGTAGATATACCACTGTGCACATTTATACACACATATATAAATTTACTTATTTATTATGTGCTGTGTTTAGTCATATGATAGCACAGGGTGGGCACAGCAATGGAAACTTCTTCAACATATTGAAACACTTTGTGTAACTGAGTTATTGCATTACAAGACTAAGCACCACTGGCTTGAAGAATATATGTCAAATGTCATAACAGTAGTCATAAGGATCATATTCTGCATTCAAGTTTGGTTAGTAGCATCTGGTGTCTTAGCAACTTGCACACAACCATCTATGGAGCTATTGTTCTATTTCCAGCTGAAGCACATGAAGTGGAAGGAAATTAAAGATACAGCAATCCATTAGTCCACAGGACACTTCCAATTTAAGAGAAAAACAACATGAAGACACCAGTCTTAAACTGAGGAACAATCAGGCCTTCTAGTTAGGAACACAATACAAAGTCCTGAATAGAATGAGAGATAAATGCTGACCCAATCTCAAATTCATAAAAATGATCAAACATATTGGAGCGATAGAGAGTGCAGCAACCCTTAAGAAATAGACTTTTACAGAAGCAACTCTGATACTACTTTTCTGGTCAACAATATGTTGATCTGTAAGAAAACTCACCACTCACTTATCAATACGTTATAATTGGTTTATGTAATGCTACAACTAGGTCATCAATATTCGAAATACCAGTAGGGACCCTCAAGGGTGGCAGGTTTCAGCAGAACTTCTAGTCTATGTCAAACTAGGTAAAAGGAGTAGGCTAACCATTTTTTAAAAACGTGCCATTGAAACCTTATGAATATTAGTAGACTATTATCTATAGTGATATCATTCCATAATTTAGTACCTCAAGTGTAATAAAAATAAGAAATGCTGCCTACACAAAGACTGTCAAGATGTTGATAAAACAAAGCTTTGAACCTTCATTTGCTGATATAGGATGACTCAAAATGAAAAGAAAAAGCTTCAAGCATCCACTAATAATTTGAATGTGGAATATGTAAATTTGAGATGCTAAAAAATTAATAGAGTGTACAAAAATATTCGTGGCATTAGTGAGTTGAGATGGACTGGTCTTAGCCATTTTGAATAAGAAAATAATATGGTTTAATGTGCAAGGTGTTACAAATTAAAGAGTAAGAGTAAGTTCACATTCATACACAAAATGAACACTTCAAGGTTCATCTCAAGTATAACATGGACAGTGATAAAATAGTATCCATACACTTACACTTACTAGGAAGACAAGCTAATAGGCTTATTATTCAAATTTATACATCAGCCCCTAGAATTATTCATGAAAAGATTGAAGAATTATTCCAACTTCAACAGTCTTAAATTGATTTAAAAAAACACAATAAGATGCATTTCTAATTACTTGTAATTGGAATATAAAAATTGAGAAACAGGAAGCATTGTTAAGTAGAAAATAAGACCTTGACAGTAGAAATGATACCAGGAATTGCATGATAGATTTTTATAAGAATAATAGCTTATTATTTATAAATAAGTTTTTCTACAGTATAAATGACAGATATACATGTGACCCTGGCCAGCTGGAATACACATCAAAAGTTCACCATGGAAAGACATGGTGAAGAAAATCAAGATCACCATTAAAACAAAGCTGTGGGTGGACTACGGAACATGCTATTAATTGCGGATATAAAAAATTACGTTGAAGCAGGAGAAAATTAAAACACATCTAAGAGACAGCAAAGATTGCACTGCATTACAGTTCCCTGCCTAGTACTCCCTTTGTGTGGCCCAGAGGTTGTTGAGGAGGCCACCTCTGGGAATTTAGACACAGGACCTATATTTTCAACACTCCAGGATTATTTTAGACCTCCCTCTCTGATTTTCATTCACTAAAAATGCAATGAAAAATATTGAGTGAATTTCAGGTTGAAGACAAAGAAAATGAACATGTGTCTATCCATGAGAGCCCAAAGAAGAATTTCTAAAATATCTCAAGGACATATCTGATTCACTGAACACTAATGACAGAAGATTTGAGGAGCTATGGGAAGATATCAAGAACATTCATGCGAAAAGCAAAAGGTCATTAAAAAGAAAAGAAAGAAAAAGATCCAAGTGGATGTCAGAAGGGAATTTTTGAAACTAGGTTTTAATTGTAGAGTAACTAAAATATGCAAAAAATAGTGAATTAAAACTGCTAAAGAGGGCTGAGCCCTGGTGGCGTAGTGGTTGTGCGCAAGACTGTGGCCCACTGGGATGGAGGTTCAATTCCAGCAGAGGCTCCACAGGAGCAAAGGCTGGACCTCCTACTCCCACCACCAGAGGACAGTGATGCCCACCCCCCAAAAAAAGAGGGCAACAAAATAGAGTAGTGTATACATTGCTTGAGCTTGCTAATTTGGGGTCCTGTCATCTGGCTGACTGTTGGTGACCCACCCTGCTGTTTACTGCCTGTGGCCAGACTGCCTGCTTTGCTGTATGGAAAACTCATCTGTCTGCTTCCTTGACCTTGGTCCCAGCAGGCCTTGTGAGTTGATAGACTGCCAGTATATTATCTGTTTCATAGAAGTGAGTAAATTTGAACCCTCTGTAGTCTTCTGTGGACTAATTAGCTGTTATATTCCTTCGGCTATGCATCACATCTGGAATAGCAGCTGCAATTGGTGTCATCACCTGATTAAGTTTATGATAATCCACTGTCATTCTCCAGGATCCGTCTGTTTTCTTTGCAGGGAAAATAGGCAGTTAAATGGGGATGTGGTAAGAATGACTACCTGCATCCTTCAAGTCTTTGATGCTGACAGTGATTTCTCCAATTCCTCCAGGAACAGCTCAAACAATGTACAGAAGCCATGTGGTGGAGCAGGTCTCAAAGGAACCTCAAATTCTAGTCACATGTTCCACGGTTTGGTTAACCCACAGTTAGCGTAGCTTGCATGTTGAGGCAGAGATCAAGCTAAAGCAGCCACATACTAATCAGATCACTGGAGAAAAAGAGAGAAAGAGGTGGAGTTCGCTAGTTTGCCCTCCAAATTGTGACTTTATTAACCCCACATGTTTTTATTGACCATGTTGGCACAATAAACCTACCTATCACAGGGACTGATGTATTAAAATATATCAGAAATGAATTCTCCATTGATAAAACCACAGTCATCCATTTTTTTTTTGCTTTCTCCTTTATTCTACCATTTATTATAGAATCCCTAGCAATAATTAATTTACTATTACTTCATGAAATGGGCTCCAATTTGGGGCTCTAATGCACCAGGTTTATTCATATTCTTTGCCCACTTTTTATTGGATTATCGTTATTTTTTCTAATTGAAGTTTGCAGAGTTGCATAGTTTTTGCAATTAATCCCTTGTCCTTTGTGTCATTGCTAAAGATTTTTCCCAATTGCTGAGCTCTTGTGTTACTCTTTAATGAAGTATTTTGATATGCAGAAGTTAGTTATGCCTATGTAATATTAGAACTAGGTTTGGTGTGAGATAAACTTGTTGTGAATGTATGATATGGAGTTTTATGTAGCTAGATATTAATCATAAATTAAGTTTTACTTGTGTATAGGCATGAAGTTATTAGCTTAATGTGTATTCTACACAAAAAAATACCTGTTTAATTATACAGGTATTTATATGTAGACAAATACTTAATGAATGAAATACATAAGAAAAGGGAATGTTTGAAAAGATCTTGACAAAGTATCCAAAAAATAAAGTTAATGATAAAATATTTTGGGAAATTGTTTAATGACAATATTAGTTATGGGTGTGGATGATGAGGTGAAGAGCTTCATTCAATTTTAATGGTGTTCTGGGAGAGGTTTTACTCCATGTATAATTTATAAGATAATAATTTTAATACTGCAAGGACTCTGCATTTTAATAAGTTATTCTCAAAATTACTAATAAATGGTATAAAGTTAAAATCATAGCAAAATATAAAATGGAAGTTAATTGGCAATATTAAAAAATGAGTGTTCAACCAGTTCACTTTCATTCATATAAGAGTAAGTAAATCTGCCACTAAAATTCAAAATAGTATTTGACTAAGTGAATGGAATATTAGCATTCATTATTTTGATATACAAAGTAATGGGAAAATGGCTAAGTGACAGCTGAGAAGATAAATGCTAGAACTCCTGCAAGTTTATTGGACATTGATTATAATATGCATATGCAAATAGGGAACAGCATTCAGGTTTAATATGTGGTGGTGAATTAAGTGATTTATGGGGATGAAATTGTCTGGATACCCTAATATATCAGAAGGCAAAGAACTAGTGTTCATAGGAAACAAACAAATATTGAAACACCAAAAGAAAGTCTTGAATATGTTAGTAGATAGAGATCATAACATGGCCACCATATAACAAGCCCTGTAAAATCTCCTCAGCAACTAGTGGAGAAATTCCACGAGTAGGGATATAATACACTTGACAGAAATTAAGTAGACTCAAGGCTGTCTTTAAAGTAGTAGACAGATAACACCTGCTCAATGACTCTTCTGTACTGCTGACCTGTGGCATGAGTCACTTATGTAAGACTTCCTCATTTCCAGTAAGCAGAATTTTTTTTCTGACTCTTGAAGAAATCCAGTCAAGAATCTATCTCACTAGCCTCTGAGAGCTCTTTTGGATAGTGGATTGAATGGGCAACTTGGTGCAATACTCAGTACTCAAGCTACACATGTAATATACAATAATATTACCAATGGAGCAGGAAATTGCATCCAAAGGCAGTTTTATTTTTTTACTTTTTGGGAGGGGTGTACTTCTCTTCAGCTTCCTCTCCTTGTATACTCTTCCCTGGTGTATAGTTACCTAATCTGCTGTCAATTTGAGATTTAAGAGTGAAGGGTTGGAGTTTAGCCTGTCATTCAGGTCTCATCTTAATCACCTTATTTGAAGCCACTAAGGAGGTAAATAGATTGCTCAAGGCAGGACACTGATACACTCTCTGGGAGACAATCCTGATGACAAAACACATGGAGCTATGTTAGAGTCTGGAAGAAAAGGAGCCACGTGGAGCGCACTGCCGGTGCCGAAATGCTTCCACTGCCACTGAATCCACAAGACTTTCCACCTACTTGCCTGTGATCTTCCTGTATTTGACATCAATGCAGGTGTTTCATGATTCTGAAGAGGAATTTATAGATTAGTATCAAATATATTGGACTTATGGATTCAATATGAACTGGGCTGGGATGTTTACTCAATATTCAATTGCTCTTATGTATAAAGCTCTTTCTTCTATACATGTAAGTCTCTCTGGGTTTATTTCTCTAGTCTACCCAGAATAACACACTCTGTAATGCCACCTTCCTGAGAATGTGTATCTCCCACAGGCAGAAACAGACCAGCTTGTAGATTCTAGTAGACAACGCAAACAAGGGCTTGTTTTTGGTAAATGCACACTCACATTCATGCTGCCAAAGCAACAAAACTTCAACACACACACACACACACACACACACACACACCAAAGTTACACCAACTCCATTTCTCTGCACATCCACCCGTAACTGTTTCTCTTCTTTCTCTTTTGTCTTCGTGAGAAATATTTCCTTGAGACCCAATACTTTTTTATTACCACTCTTACAATAGACTTCTCATTATTTTGACAAATATGTCCTCATAGCCACTTATATTGCTATCATTATTTTCATTTTATTCACTCTCTTCTCCCCTCCCCACACACCCCACCTAACCATCTCTCTCCCCTTTTCTCTATTTCACCATCATAGATTTGTAAGCTCTGAATAGACCTCTTCCACATCACTAGACAGAGCCAACTACATGTACATAACCTAGAAGCTCAAAAACCACAAATAACCAAATCAAAACCGCAAGGCAAAACAGTCAACCACAATCAATCTTCCTTAAAATGTAAGGAAAACAAACAAAACAACTCAAAGTAGCTCACAACAAATGAAGTACTCTGAAGAAAAGGCCACAAAACTACCAGAAACAGAATCCAGAGGAATGAGGATTAGGTCCTTCATGTGGGGAACACTCACGAGAAAGACAAGAAATTGGAAAACTAAATCTGTAAACCAGACGGGACTTCGGCAAACAAACAATGAGATAAAAGTTTTAGGTAATGTAGGAAAACAATAAAGATATAGACTTAAAGAAAATAATAATTGAATCTGTGAATTTAAAGATAATCATTCTAACTACAATCAAAGAATCTACAAAATAAGTGAAGGAACCTCAGGTAAGCCTAGAAATTCTTTGGGCCACTACCATGACAAATAGCCTGCTTCTCATCAGGACCTCCAAACAAGAAGAAATTAAACAAAAAGCGCAAAGAAAATAGTTTGAGAAATCAAGAGCTCTCGCGGCTTAATGGAATATACAGTGAGTGACCAATCACAAGATCAGTAGTTTAAACTCATCATTTGCTCTATTTGTAGAGATGAGCTTGTTTTATAGCTTAAAGATTTAAAAGTCTAGAAAACCCCAAGGGGCTATTCTAATTGGTCTTATAGAGATTGAAATTAACTCAATGGGTGTTAGTGTCTTTGTTTGAGGTTATGGACCTTGAGAGAAAGATAAGGCTGTCTGCTTTGACAAGGATGTATGTCTTGAAAACTTTATACAAAGTTGCTGTGAGTCAGTTATTACATTTCGTTTTACTTTAGTTTCAGGGTATATGTATATAAATAGGATTACTAGATCATGGAGTAGTCTTAGGTCTCTCTTTTATAAATGCCATAATGTTCTCCACAGTGTCCACATTTACAGTCTTAACAATAGAGAAAAGTCTCCGTCTTGCCACAACATTGTCAACATTTGTTACTATCTGTGAGCTCTAGTGGTGTAGTGAATTCTGCAAGGAATGGACTACTAACCACAAAGTCAGCAATTTGAACACAGCAGATGATGTGTTAGAGAAAAAGTGGAAGTATTTTGCTCCCATACAAAATTAGAGCAGTGATTTTCAACCTTCCTAATGCCACAACACTTTAAAACAATTCCTCATATTGTGGTGACCCCCAAGTATATTATTATTTTCTTTGTTACTAGATAATTGTAACTTGCTACTGTCATACACTTTTCATTGTTACAAATTGAACATAGTTAAAGTATAGTGATTAATCACAAAAACAATATGTAATTTTATATTGTGAAATATTTCTAACTAAAAATAAATAAAACTTTGTCTTGAAGTATGGTGTAGCATGGGTAAAAATCTTAAAATAACAACAATAACTTACATGATTACTTTTTGTGACAGTATGCATAAGCCAAATTTCTTTATCAACAGATCAGAAATTGTTGGGGCAGTCTTTGCAGGAACACTACGAAAATCATCTTCCACAACAATTCTACTTATATATTTAGACTTGGTAACCAACAACCTGGAAAACCCTGTTTCACAAAGATATATTGTTGGAAATGGATTAAGAAGGTGGAACATTGTCTCAGACAAAACAGGATATGATTGCAAACACTTGATCCAGAGTTTTGTAACTGGCATTGTAGAGAAATCAATTCTCACTGCATCTCTGTTAATAAGTTCCATGAACTCCTCTTGTGCCGTCTCAGGAACATCTTCAATATTAACTGTGAATGAGCTTCTTGCAAGGGCAAATGGGATGTCAGGTAGATTTGGAAAGTTTGATAAAATTTAATCTGCAAGCTTGTTAAAGTGTTCTTTCACAGAAATTATCATCATAATCCTTTTGTCTGGTTAAGTATCATGTTCCTTAAAGAAAGTAGATAAGGTAGGCAACATGTAAATTTTATTTTTTTTCCAATTGTGTGTGTATGTGTGTGTGCCTGAGTTGAAATTTCATTTGGAATGATCTTATCTTTTCAGACAAATCAAGGCATGTTGCATTTGGTCCTCGAAGTGATAAATTTAACTCATTAAAGATGGTAAAGATGGCAACCAAGTGAGCTATTTTATGCAGTTCACTTTTGTTGCTTTCTGATTAAAAAATGTATTAAGAATCCAGATGCTATATCTTTTGATAGCCGGGAGGGCACTATTAGCTTTCTTCACCACATTTGCTTGTGCACCTGATTTGTCTTCAGCAAGCATGTTGGGAAGGTGAACATCATGCATTGCAAGTTTAATAGAACA
Organism: Nesogale talazaci; assembly: GCA_004026705.1. Taxonomy (NCBI): domain Eukaryota; kingdom Metazoa; phylum Chordata; class Mammalia; order Afrosoricida; family Tenrecidae; genus Nesogale; species Nesogale talazaci. The sequence continues at coordinate 11,354 of PVJH01006015.1, forward strand.
AAGTATTCTTGCACTGAGGAAGTAATTAAGTGGTGACTCAATGTTCATCTGCTATCTTAATACTAAACCAATAAATATATACACATCGATCTATTTCCCCATCATCATATATAAATATATTTTTAAATGTACATGCCTTAACTTAGACCTCTCTAAATGCCCCTTACCTCCTATTTCTTTCCTCTATTTTCTTGTACTTTCACCTTGCCCCACTATCATGTTCGGACTACGTTTGGGTTTCAGTTAGTTCTCTCAGTTACATTACCCTTGATCAAGCTGTAGCAGGCCTTCTCCACCCTCTTTACCACCTATTTTTGATCATTTGTTGTTCTCTTGCCCCTGAGTTTAACACCACATCCTTTCGCCCACCTTCCCCTCTCCCATGTCCCACCAAAAGCATCGGTCCTGTTGTTTTGCCCTTCACCTTACCTTATCTAGATAGACCTGCAGAAATAATAGCATCAACAAAAATAAGACAACGCAATCAAAGCAACAAAAGAAAACAAGAACAACAACAAATACAATGTCACACACAAAAAAGAAAAGTCTATAATGTCACACACACAAAAGAAAAGCCAGTAAGTAATTGAAATACTGTTTTTTGGCCTTTAGCAGTGTTTTCCAGTGGAGTCAGAAAGAGTCCCATGTCCTGGCCCCATAGTCCATTTTTGATACTCCCATGGAACTAACTTGCTCTGCTTACCTTGCTGCTCTGTTGCATGCCAATAGTGTCTTGCCTCAGTGGGGTGAGGTCGGATCAGGAGCAATTCCCACACTCTGGCTCCAGTGTTGTCTCCGGTAGGAATATGGGAGAGTGAGGGATGCTGTGCATCATATCAGGGCTGGCCATATGGTCTTCTCTGTGGGTTGACTGCTCTGAGTGGGGATATCGACCTCAAGGTTTAGTGGGCCAGGATGTGCTCCACTCTCTCTTCTTCCACCTTCTTTTGCTCACGTGTGATTTGATCAGACATGTTTCTCTACCTGAGCTGGATATTCAGTGCTTTCCTCTGAAGTTAAGTCTTCTGGGGGGAGGGGCAGCTCTCCACATAGTTTGGATTGGGACTGGCCACTGAGACCTCTCGACTGGTTCCCTAGTTGAGTCTTCAAAATGGACAAGCAGGCATCAAGATCAGAAACAACAAAGTCCACATGGAACAAGTATACTAACCTATGTAATCATGAGGTGCTAAAGGGATCAGGTTTCAGGCATCAAGAACAAAAAATAATATCACTGTGTGCTCAACTTCCCGATATGATCACTGAAGATAAATGGGCACATAAGCAAGCGTGATGAATAAAGCTGAAGATGCCCAACTATCAGAAGATGTATGGGATCTTAAATATTTGAATACAAACAAGCAGTCATCTTTCGCAGAAGCAACAAAGTCCACATGGAAGAAGCACACCATCCATGTGACCACAAGGCATCGAAGGGATCAGGTATCAGACACCAAAGAACAAAAAATCAAATCATTGTGAATGAGAGGGAGTGCAGATTGGGGACCTAAGTCCCATCTGTAGGATATTGGACATCCCCTTACAGAAAGTGCATGGGGAGGAGATGAGTCATTGTAGCAATGATGAAACATACAATTATCCACTAGTTTCTAAATGGTGCCTTCCACCACCACCACCCCCCCCCCCGCCATTATCATAATCCCAATTCTACCTTACAATTTGGCAAGACCAGGGGATGTGCACTGGTACAGATAGGAACTGGAAATACAGGGAATCCAGGACAGATAAGCCCTTCTGGACCACCGCTGGGAGTGGAAATACTGGGAGAGTGAAGGAAGGGTGGGATATAGAGGGGGAACTGATTACAAAGATCTATATATAACCTCCTTCGTGGAGGATTGACATCAGGAAAGTGGATGAAGGGAAATTTTGGGCAGTATAAGATTTGACAAAATAATAATATTTTTATAAAGGGTTTGTCAGGGAATGAGGGAACAGAAAGGGATGGAAAAAATAAGGAGCTTATACAAAGGGCTCAAGTAAAAAGCAATCAATTTGAGAATGATGATGGACACAAATGCAAAAATGTGTTTGACAAAATGGAAAAGGTATAGATTGTGATAAGAGTTGTATGAGCTCCCAATTAAAGAAAGAAGAAAGTGGTACTTCATGGTAGTTTTAATAAATATTTCTCTGATGACTAAAAAAATAAAACAAAACAAAATGTTTTGAGTTCATCACAGAGCTCAAAATTATGTCTGAAAAATGTTCCCCTCTCAAACCATTTCACTTCAGCATGAAACAGCATAGCATTTTTAGCACATCCAACTCATTGCACAGTTCTGAAAAGTCTATTATTTAAAATGCTCACCTTTATAAAATTGACAGAATTTATAACACAGTTCATTACTTCTTGTTATTTATATATTTATTTATTTATTATTTGTATTGGTATCTCTTGAGGCATTATCCTGATTGCTAATATTTGCTAATGTGCCATACAGTGAGTTCAGATGACTTTTGGTGACTCATTCAGTACCAAATGTTGAAATTCAGATGGCTGTCTTAACATAGGTGGTGCATGCTCTATACAAACAGCACAAACCTTTTCCCAAGGGATCTTATGATCTTTCAGAAATGAACCAACTGTATCAAATACATCTCATGCAGTAGTTATTGTTTCCAAAAGTTTGAGAAAAAGAAACTTATCTTTAAAGTCACCATCATTAATATACTTCACGTAAATCAGTAGCTGTGAACAGTTTACAATGTCTGTAGATTCATCAAACTGGATACTAAACATTGGAAGTGGAGCAGACTTAATTTCGTGGATTTTCTGATCAGGAATATCAGCAGACATGTCACCTATTCTTTTAAAAACAGTGTTGTTAGAGGAGGAAGTTGCACTCAATTTTGTAACAGATTAGTTTCTGATCATAATTCAAACAATGTCTTTGACCACTTGCAACAGTAAATCCTCACCAGTGGTGTGAGATTTCATAGATCTGGTGATCCTCAGGGCCAACAAATATGAAGTTTTAACACTGCTATGTTTTCTTTGTGGTACTTGTCACTAGTGCGAAGTCTGGCTTTCTTGAATTCATCAGCTGTTTTACTAAAATTGTTGGTATCCTTGAGTGTTTGTGATGGGTTTGGTGCAATGATGTACCAGGCACTCTTATGTGGGCGTACCTGGATGTGGGCAGACCCACGTTAAGATAGATGGAGGAGCGGTGCCTCAGTTCCTAAAACTATAGAAACTATTTATTTTTCATTTGTCTTAGGTCACCCCTGTTGAAGGGTCACTTGACCCTTCAAGGGTTTGTGATTCACAGGTTGAGAACTCCTGCATTAGAGTATAGAAATAGGATAGTTATTTCACATTTTCTTAATAACTACTGCTCTACTTTCTCTAAATTATCGTATATCAAGACAGAGGATATTTATAAACAGATCAGTATGTTGGTTTTAACACTTTGCTCTTTGTTCAATTTGCTTAACATTGTATTCAATCTACTTAATTTCCCCATATAGTTTCCATAATTCCATCTGGATGAATGAATAAAAAAATCTCCTTACTCTTCCCTAAATAACATAGCCTAAGACATTTAAAACAAAGGTCAATGATAAAATTATTTACATTCTGTTACATATTCAGCACTATTTGCAGCAAGAAGCACTATTGCTCTGTAGTTTTTAATTGTGTATTGTGACCTTTACTCACTGCCGTTGAGTAAATGCAGACTCAGCAACCCTATAGGATGAGATATAACCCAAAAGAATGAATTCCTGAAATTAACTGTTGACAGCATTAGAAAGACCTATCTTCCTCTTGTAGTAGAGCTGGTGGTTTTGAACTGCAAAACTCACAGATCATTGACCAAGGAGCTGGGAATTTTGTCTTACTTGGATCCATACTCAATCCGCATAGAAGCAGCAGTCAATATATTGAAAGACATATGACATTAGATAAAGGTGCTTCCTCCGCAATACCTAATTAGAGTGTTGGAGAACAAAGGTATTACTTTGAGGACTAAGGTGTGCCTGACCCAAGCCATGGGTCTGTGGAAGAATATTGATAGTACCAAGGACTGGTAAAGGACAGACATTGATGTCATGGAAGAAATACAGCTAGTGTCCTCCACAGCGGTAAGAATGAAGCTTTTGTCTTACTTTTGACATGTTATCTGGAAATATCTTCTCTAGGAAAGTTCCTAGAGAAGGACTTCATGCTTAATAATGTGGAGACATAAATTAGAAATAGAAGAGCCCTGCAGGAGATGGACTGACACTGGCTGTAACAGTGGGCTCTGTCATAGAAGCACCTGTGAAAATGGTGCAGGGAAGTGTAGTGAGTTCTTCAATCTGTTGTGCATAGGGTAGTTATCGTCAGAACTGACTCGTGGCACCTACCAGCAACAACATTGCTTCCTTTTGGATAGGATCTCCGTAAACTTCCCATGATGTTTTTCCATCAAATAAAAATGTGCTATACCATTATGTTTTCAAGACTCAATTTATTTGATGCCTGGTACTCGAAGATATATGCTAGCTTGCCCTACCCCACAATACTCTTACTATGATACAACTGAAATTGCCTTCTTAATATGCAAATTTAGAATCATTTGGGGAATATTGATGACTGCTTTTTATGAATGTATAAATCTGACTAAAAAGTTTTTGAAAATGTAATGGTTATTTTCAGTTTCGACATAAAGTAATAGAATTTTCTTGAGTAAAAAGAAAGCATAAAACAAATACAGAAAATATTGAAAACCAGATCAGGCCAAACACATGTCTTTCTTGATTTAGTTCATAGAATAAAAGATTAGTGTTTTTAACTCCCACCAGAGTAGAAATAGTACGTATTGATTGTTGTGGGGGCATTCCTGGCAGGACCGGTAGATCTGGGGAAGAGGCATAGTGCAGGATGTTGCTGCATCTCCTAGAGCGGTCTTGAAGCTGCTGGATAGTAAGCCACATTCTTAGATAACTGAAACCTGTGCTTCCAAGTCTCCTAGACTATTCTGGTCTTGAGTTAGGTGGAAGTTGCTAGGTATCCTGCCTTTTCATGACTCCTGAAAAAAACTCCAGTCTTGAGGCAAATAAGACCTCAGGCCAACTCATCTGACAACCTTCCAGTTTGACCTCTGAAACCCAGTTTATCAGAATGCTTCTAGCTTCCCCATACAACAGCTAAGATCCTGTAATGCAATTGGTTGATTGGTCCAGTAATGTAATTTGACAATTTAGACCTATAAGACAATTGGATGGGCTGGCTTAGCCAGCTGCACCTCCTTTACATAACTAAGCCAGAAATACCTCATTTACATAGCCCTCAGTGTGGGCCTATTGTCTTTCATGTTGCAAACCTGTAACCTTATAAGGATGTCAAGGAAAGAGGTGAAAGAAGTTATTTGATTGGTTGATAAAGCATATCTAAGAGTTGCAAAAGCTATAATAAGGTTAGTTCTATGCCATTGAACCCGGGCTCCGGAGTCTGTGTGCATATCAGTTGATTTCACCTCCCTGCTTTCTGGACTTGTTCCCAAAGATTGCCAAAAAGAAATAATTATTATAATGAGGAGAAGGATAACTAGTCTCATTTTTAAAAATATCCATTTGTGGGAGACATGTGCTTATGTTAATTTCATGATTGAGATGTAGGGTTGGAGTCTAACCTGTTAATCTGGAGGTAGCCATTGAGTAGCCAATGAGGCCTCTGTGTGGGCATGGCTTTCTCCTGAGACTTATGGGAAATCTCGCGATATTTCCCTCATGGAGATGAGAAGCTATCTCCCCAGTTATTGAAAGTTAGTCTCAGAGATTACAAACTACGAACAAGACAAGATGGAAGCATCGAAGGAGCTGAAGGAGCCAGAGGAGAAGCCACATGGTCTTTCCCTGATGGAATCAGACCTCTGAACCTGGAGAAGCCACATGGAGACCCCTGCCAGTGCTGAGTTGCTTCTACCACCACTGGATGCTGTTGACAGACCCTGAGCCTTGGAAGTGAGAAGCCATGGGGAGACCCCTGCCAACACCGGGACTCTGTGCCCACTGACTTGTGACATTGTAAATCAGATGGAGACTTTATAGACTGATATCAGGCATATTGGTTAATATGGGGCTTATGACTTTGAACTGGACTGGGTTGGGATGTATTTTTAATGTCCTATTCTTCTTGTATATAAACCGTACCCTTATATCCATATGCGTGTCTATCAATTTGTTCCTCTAGTCTACCCAGACTAACACAGTAATTATCTATTCTTTGGAAATAGGCATGTTTACTTCTCAGTTGTAACACAGACATAGACTTAAGTTGGATGGTGAAAATGTATTGATTTCATTTACTAGCTTGTATGCTATTAAAAATCATGCACGTACAATTTTTTAGTTTTACAATTTCAGTTCTGATATGTTGTGATTCTCTTATTTTTGGAGTGCAATTGAACAATTAACTGTAAATCCCTAAACACTTTAGTAGCATAGCTAGCCATTTCAGAGAGTTCTTATCTTCTGGGATGCATCCCCAGTCCCAAGAGTTTTATTGAAATATAATTCGCATATCATAGATTGCCATAGTTTAGTCCTTTTTTTAAATCTTAACAAGAAATTTAATGTTTGAATATATACCAATTTTCTATTACAGAATGTAATACTCTAAGACTCATAGTTTTAGACAAAGAGTAAATTGACTATATGTTAGTACAATGAGTTTTTTGGCTACTAGCCAGAGTTTTTTTGTGGTTCAATCTCTCCAGTTATTCCACAAGGAAAAGATGAGACAATTTCCTGTAAAGATTTACAGTCTGAGAAGCCCTAAAGAGCTGTTCACCGTTGTCCTGTAAGTTCACTATGGACTGGAACTGATTGCGTCACACTTGGTATTTAACAAAATAGTTAATTTTGTGCATAAAAATGACTAAGCTCCGGTTCTCATTGATTTGGGAAAATGCTAAGTTTCTGAATTTCTTTAATGTAATTTAGAGTACTCAGTTTTCCAAATGTAATGTTAGGCAAGCCAAAATAGGTAAAAGGTCTGATAAAAGTAATATAATCTAACATAACATAGCTAATCAATTAATTGAAAACAGAGTTACTCTGGGTTCAGTTTTCTTCCAGATTATTAATATTTTTCAGAACTTCCCCTCTTTTTCTAATTTTCACTCTTCATTGTCTCACACATGTGCATAAGCACACAAGTTCTTTGAAAATCTGTGGAAAATCAAGATAAAACATCATGAAACTTTTCCATAATTTTTTAAGGTTTTTAAAAAAAATCATTTTATTGGGGGTTCATACATCGTTTTTCACAATACATAAATAAACATACTGTGTCAAGCACACTCACATGTCCACTTCTACTATCATTCTCCAATCTTCCACCTTTTCACTTCAGCCCCTAGTATTGGCTTTTCCATCCCTTCCCCTCTTCCCCTGCTCTCTCCTCCCTACCAACCCTCAATACTTTGTAAAATGTTATTGTTCTGTCATATCTTACACTGTCCGACCTCTCTCCCAATCCACTCCTTTGATGCCCGTCCTTCAAGTAGGAGCTTATGTGTATATCCTTGCAAGTGGTTCTGTCTCTCTACCCCACCTTCTCTCCTTCCAGCATCTCCAATCTAACCATTGGCCCGAAGGGGCTCATTCATCTTGGTTTCCCCATAACTCCAGTTCCCCTCTACACTAGTGTACCTTCTCCAGTCCATCTAGATTTTTAAGGTAGAGTTGGGACCATGATGGTTGGGGGCCTGGGGTGGAGGAAGGCTTCAGGAACTAGAGGAAACTTGTATGCATCATCACTGCCCGGCTGCACCTTGACTGGTCTGTCTCCTGCCCATGACTCCCCTGTAAAGGGGTGACCAATTACCCACCAGTGGGCCTTAGGTCCCCACCCTGTCCTCCCCCTCCTTTGTAATGATGTGATTCTTGTTCTTTGGTGCTTGATATCTGCTCCCTTCGGCCCCTCTTGATCACGCATGCTGGTGTGCTTCTTCCATGTGGGCTTTGCTGTTTTTGCATTGAATGGCAACTCGATTATCTTCAAGTCTTTGAGACTCCAGGCATTCAATCATTTGGTAGCTGGACACCATCATTTCTTCTACTCTGTTTGCCTCTGTATCCATTTGTCTTCAGCGATATTGGGAGTCAATTGGTCCATTGATTTTGCTCTTTCTTCTTTGGTACATGATTGTTTCAGCACTTGATGATCACACAGGCAAGTGATCTTCTTTTATGGTGGGTTTTGTTGCTTCTGAGCTAGATGGCGCTTGTTTATGCTGAAACCTTTAAGACCTTGGATGCTATGTTTTGATAGCTGGGCACCATCTGCTTTCTTCACCCCTCTTGCTCATGCTCCCACATGTACTAAGTGGGCACCTTGGGGATGTGTTCACACAGTCATATATCTCTCGCCCCCCCCCCCCATTTGATGTCTATTGTGTAGACCTTTCACCACTTTCACCACCATGTGATCATGCTGGCTGTCTTGCTTCTTCTGTGTGGCTGTGGTCTCTTCTTAGATAAATGGTCTATTGTTTATCTTCAGGCTTTCAAGACCCCAGATATATCCCTTGATGGCTGGGCACCATCAGCTTTCTTCACCACATTTGTTTGTGCACCCATTTTACTACAGTGATCGTGTTGGGCCAGTGAGCCTTGAGGAATGCCAGATTCATAGAACAAAGTGTTCTTGCATTGAGGGAGCACTAGGATGAGGGTCCACTTGCTACCATAATATGTAGTCTATACATATGTTCTTAAATTGATTTCTACCTTATAATATAGTTGTATCAATGTATGGACATACCTATGTTTAGACCTCTGTAAGTGCCCTTTGACTTCTAGCTCTTTCCTCTATTTCCTTCCATCTCCCTCCTGTCCCACCATCATGTTCCACCTTCCTTTCCATAGATTCCCAACCACCTGTTGCTCCCCCTACCCATCCTACCCTTCTCCTCTCCGCTCTCGTGCCCCCAGGAATCGTTTGCGCAGTTCTTTCTGTGGCGCAATGGGTCTCCAGAGGGATGTGTTCCTCTGAGCATCATGTGTCGGCATGGAGTTTTGACCAGCTCTCTTCCTCTTACTCCCTTCTTGTCTTTGTCCCTGTGGATGTGAGATGCTGGCCCCTCCCCCACCCTGTTCCCTTCCATGCCCACTACTAGAGATGGAGTCCATCTGACTCTGGCTGCGTCCAGCTGTATAGCTCTCTTTTCTTGCATCCTTCCATGCGTCCACATTGTCCTCATGGTTGGGTGCTTCATTGTAGGAACTGCTCACCCACTCTGGTTTCTGTGGAGACAAGACCCATACTCCCCCCTGGGTGGATTAGTGCCCCATTCCCTCTGTTGTCCTTTCACTTTTGAACTCCCTTTTAACTCCCCTCGACCCCCCTCATCCTTCTCCCATTACTGTGTCACATCCAATGTGTACCTCTCCGGGTTTGGTCCTCCCTCTTCCCCTTACCCTATCTCTTGGGCCAGCTTATATGGTATAGGAGTCTTCTCTTTTATACTCACCATACTGTTTCTACTTACCTTAGGAGGCTCATGCCGTACTTATCCTTTTGTGATTGACTGACTTCACTTAGCATAATTTCCTTCAGTTCTTCCCACACAGAGATGTGTTTCATGTGCTCACCTTTGCTTTTGAGTGAGGCATAGTACTCCATTGTGTATGTGCCAGAGTTTGTTGATCCATTCATCTACTGATGGAAATTTAGGTTGCTTCCAACTCTGCGATTGTGAATTGTGCTGCAATAAACATTGGCGTGCATAACACTAGCTGTGGTTTATTTCTTGCCTCTTCTGGATATATACACAATAGTGAGATAGCTGGTTCTTAAGGTAGCTCAACATCCATTTTCATTAAGTATCGCCAGACTGCTTTCCATAGTGGCTGTACGTATCTACATGACCACCAACAATGTAGAAGTATTCCTATTTAGCCACATCCACTCCAACATTTGTTGCACTCTGATTTTCTAATCTGGGCTAGCCTCAAGGGTATTAGATGATATCTCATGGTTGTTTTGATCTGCATTTCTCTGATGGCTAATGAGTGGGAACATTTTCTCATATGGACCTCCTCCCTTGCGAAGCTTCTTTTAATTTCTTTTTCCCATTTCTTCAAAGGGTTATCTGTTTTCCTCTTCTTGCAGGAAACAAGGGTATTGTAGATTTTTGTAATAAGCCCTTTGTCTGTTGTATCATTGCTAAAAATCCTCTCCCAGTCTGTGGGTTTCCTGGCTAGCCTCTTGGTAAAGTCCTTCGATGCACACATGTGTTTTATTCTTAGTAAGTCCCATTTGTCAATTTCAGGCTCCACTTCATTTGTACCCTGTCCTATTGCAGTTAGCCTTTGTATTCTCTTGGTCAAGGGTCTTAGATTTTTCCCAATGCTCTCGCTAATGGTTTTGATGATTTGTGGCTTTACTTCCAGGTCTGTGATCCACCTTGAGTTTGTTCTTGTGCATGGGGTGAGGTAGAGAACCTGATTCATTTTTCTACTTATAGATTTCCATCATCTCCAGCACCATTTGTTGAAAAGGGCATAACCGACCCACTTGAAGCTTTTGGGGCCCTTGTTGAAAATCAGTTGTCTATATGCTTATGGTTTTATTTCTGGGTTTTCTATTCTTTCCCATTGATCTGTGTATCTGTCATTATGCCAGTACCATGCTGTTTTAACCACTTGGCTTTGTAGTAAGTGTGAAAATCAGATAAAACCAAACCTCCGACTGTGTTCTTAACCTTGAGGAGATCCCTGCTAATTCTGGGCTTTTTCCCTCTTCATATGAAGTTGTTTGTCAGTTTTTCCAGTTCTCTGAAGAAGGTTGTTGGTATTTGGATTAGGATAGCGTTAAACTTATAAAGTGTCTTTGGTACTATAGACATCTTTACTATATTGAGTCTCCCAATCCATGAGCATGTGATATTCCTCCACTTGCGAAGGTCACTTTTCATTTCCTGTAGTAGGGTTTTGTAGTTTTCCTTGTATAAGTCTTTTGTTTTTTTGGTTAGATATATCCCAAGGTACTTCAATTTATTCTTGGCTGTTGTGAATAGTACTTCTCCTCTTCTGCGTTCTTGTCAGATGTGTAGAGCAGACCAATCAATTTCTGAATGTTGATCTTATATCCTGCCATTCTTCCATATTCCTCTATCACTGTGAGTACTCCAGATGTGGAGCTCTTGGGATTTTCAATGTACAGCATCATGTCATCAGTGAATAATGATAATTTGATCTTCTCCTCTCCCATTTGGATACCTTGGATGTCTTTTCGTTGTCTTATGTTATTTGCTAAGACCTGCAGTACTATGTTGAATAGTAGTGGAGATAAGGGGCATCCTTGTCTAGTCCCCTTCTTCAGTGGAATTGATTTAGTTTGCTCCATTGACTATTATGTTAGCTGTTGGCTTCTCATAGATAACTTGTATTAACTTGAGGAATTGTCCTTCTATTCCTATCTGTCTGAGCGTCTTGATTAGGAAAGGGTGCTCGGTATTGTCAAATGCTTGCTCTGCATCTATAGATATTATCATATGGTTCTTATACTTCATCTAATCAATATGATGTATAATATTGATGGATTTACGGACGTTAAACCATCCCTGCATCCCTGGGATGAATCGTACCTGATCCTGGTGGATTATGCTTTTTATATATTTTTGTAGTCTATTGGCCAATATCGTGTTGAAGATTTTTGCATCTATGTACATTAGCGATATTGGTCTATAGTTCTCTACTCCTGTCGGATCCCTTCCCTGTTTGAGTATCAAAGTTATACTAGCTTCATAAAATGATTGGGGAGTTTTCCATCCTTCTCTATACTCTGGGAAACTTTGTGGAGGATTGGTGCCAAGTCCTCCCTGAAAGCCTTATAGAATTCCCCAGTGAAGCCATCTGGTCCAGTAGCTTTTTTGTTGTTGGTATATTCTTTTTTTTTTTTTTTTTTAAGGCATCACTGCCCTGGTGGTGGGAGTAAGACGCCCAGCCTTTGCTCCTGTGAGCAGGAATTGAACCTCCATTCCAGTGGGCCTCAGTCCCACGCACAACCACTACGCCACCGGGGCTCAGCCGGTATATTCTTGATAACCATATTTATCTCTTCTCTTGTTATGGGTTTGTTTAGTTCCTTGACCTCTATCTGGGACAGTCTAGGGTGGGATTGCTATTCTAGGTATTTGTCCATGTCTTCCAGATTGTTGAGTACAGATTTTCATAGCTCTTTGTGATAATCTGTTTAAGTTCATTAGGGTCTGTTGTGATTTCCTTCATTTCATTCCTCATCCTGTCAATTATTGCTTGTTCTTTCCTTGGTCAGGTCTCCCAGTGGCCTGTCAATTTTATTGATCCTTTCAAAAGACCAATTTTTTGCTGCATTAGTCTTTTGCATTTTTTTTGTCTTCCTGGTGGTTCAACTCTGCCCTAATTTTTATTATTTCTTTTCTTTTACGGTTGGAGAGATTATTCTGCTGGCTTAGTTCTAGTTGTTGGAGTTTTAGTGAGAGCGTGTCTGCCATAGACTCTCTTCCTTTTTCATATATGCTCCTATTGGAATCAGCCTACCTCTGATAATTGCCTTCGCTGAATCCCAGAGGTTTTGATACAAAGTATTCTCATTCTCATTAATTTCTAGCAATATGTTGATCTCTCTTCTAATCTGGGTCATTACCCATTCATGCCGCAGAAGTTCGTTATTCATCCTCCAACTGTTTGCCCTTGTTTTACTACTGGTCCTTTTATTAATCTGCAGCTTTATAGCATGGTGGTCAGAGAAGGACATCTGTATGATCTCTGTGTGTTTGAATTTGACTTATGCTTCACTTGTTCCAGCATGTGGTCAATTTTTGAAAATGTGCCCTTTGGTCTTGAGAAGAATGTGTATTTTTTGCATTTGGGTGGGAGGCCCTGAATATGTCTATCAAATCAAGTCGTCTTATTGTGGTATTTAGTTCTATAGCTTCTTTGCTGAGCTTCTTTCCCAAAGATCTGTCTTTCTCTGATAGTTGCGTGTTAAAGTCTTCTAGTATAATTGTTGAGTCTGTAACATCTTTTTTCATGTTCTGAATAGTCTGTTTGGCAATTATTGCAGGTCCCTTATTTGTTGCATATATATTTATTATGCTCACTGGTTCCTGGTGAAGGGTACCCTTGAGCATTATAAAGTGCCCCTCTTGTCTCTTTTTATGTCTGGAACATTGAGGTCTGTTTTATCTGAGATTAGGTTTGCAACCCTTGCTTTTTTTGATTCACCATTAGCCTGATATATCCTCTTCCAGCCTTTTATTTTTAGTCTATTCTTGTCTGCAAGCTTAAGCTGTGTTTCCTGCAGGCAACAGATTGAAGCATTATGTTTTCCAAGCCAGTCAGCGAACCTTTTTATTTTAAAGATGGAGTTCAGGCTATTGACATTTAGAGTTATTATGTCAATATGTGTGTGCATCGCTAGCCCTTGTGTTTTTTTGGCGTGTGTGTTTTCTTGTTCACCTTTTCATAGCTCTGTTGTGCTTTCATTGGGGGCTTCTTTATTGCTATGTTTTCTACCTGTGGTCGTATGTTCTTGGTAATTGGGGTTAGTCTGTTGGCTCCTGGATGATGTTGGAGTATATGATGTTCTCCTGTTTGTGCTTGGTGGGTATTGGTTTTCTGGCCATAGTGAGTCGGCAAGGATTTTCATCAGGGTTGGGTGTTTCATGGTACGTTTTTTGAGTTTTTCCTTATCTTGTAAGACCCTTATTTCCTCATCTATCTTAATAGATAGCTTTTTAGGGTAAAGAATTCTAGGGGAGGCATTGTTTTCCTTCAACTTCTGGAAGATATTGGTCCATTCTCTTCTTCTCTTCATGGTTTCTGTTGATAGGTCTGCACATATTCTTACCTGATAGCCCTTATATATGTCAATCCTCTTTTCTCTTGCTGCTCTCAGGATTTTCGCTTTTTCCTCGAAGTTGGATAGTTTAACTATTATATGCCTTGGTGAGTTCTTCCTGGGATCTAGTCTACTCAGTGTCCTCTCTGCTTCCTGTATGATAGGCAGGTTCTCATTCATTAGGTTGGGGAAATTTTCTTTCAGAAATTCCCTTGTTAAATTAGCTGTTGATTTCTTCAACGTGTCTTGTTATAGTAAGATAATGATTCAGATGTTGTTCCTTTTCATAGCATCACTCATTGATCTCAGGTTTTCCTCTGTGTATTTTATTATCTTGTTTGTCTTTCACATTTATTGAGGTCAACCTGGTTGTCTTCAAGATCACTGATACGAATCTCAGCCTCATCCAATCTATTCCTGAGATCAGCAACCCTGCTGTTTCCCGTGTTAACACCTGTATTTCCCTCTGATGCTTGATCCTCATTCCCACTATTGTGGACTTCATCCCTTCTATTGTGGCCTTCATTCCCTCCATCCTTGCATCCTTTTTCTGTGAAGCTTCCTTCATCTCTTATTTCTACTATCAATCTTCTAAGAATTTCTTTTTTTGTCAGATCCATATCAGATTGTTCTATAAGTAATGAGTTCTGTTGCTGTGGGTTGTCTTTCTTGTTTGCTTATTATTATTGATGTGGTATTCTGTTGTTTGCGTGATGTCTTTGAAGAGGTTGGTGCCATGTTCCTCGGTTACCAAAGGCCCTTGTGTACTTTCAGAGTGATTGTTGTTGGGCAGCTCAGGACTCACGCTACAGAATATGGTAGCTGCCCGCCAGGCAGTTCAAGATCCGTGCCACCTGGCTAGGGGCAGTGCGCGACTCAAAAGGCTGAGGTCTAGGGCTGAGCCCCGGTGGCGTAGTGGTTGTGCACGGGACTGCGGCCCACTGGGACGGAGGTTCAATTCCAGCAGTGGGGCTGGGCCTCCTACTCCCACCACCAGAGATGCCAGTGATGCCCCCAAAAAACAAACAAACAAACAAGCTGAGGTCCCTCATTTGGGAAGGTGAGAGGAGGCCCGTGCGACAGTGCCTGACTCAAAAGGCCAGGGTCCCAAGCTAGGGAAGGCAGGAGGAGGACTGGGGGGCCGTGAGAGACTTAAGAGGCGGGGCACCCAAGCTAGGGAAGGTGGGAGAAGGACCAAAAGGCAGAGCCAGGCTCAAGCGGCCAGGCTCCCCAGCTAGGGAAGGCTGAAAGAGGATTGCAGGGCAGTGCCAATCTCATGGGGGCAGGCTCCCCAGCAGTGCCGGACTAAAGCGGTCAGGCTCCCCACCTAGGAGAGGTGGGAGGAGGACTGCAGGGCAGAGCCAGACTCATGAGCGACGCACGAGTGGGGGGCGGGGGGGTGACGGAAAATGGAGAAAACGAAAAGAAAAAGAAGTAGAGGAAAAAGAAAGGAGAAAAAAATAACAATAGTACAACTAGGCAAGTTAGACTGATCTGAATTCCCGCGTAGCAGATCAGGTGCCTCAAGAGAGCGATGCATGTTCACGCGTTCAGGCTTAGTCCAATTGCCTGCGGCAACCCAGACCTGCTGCACCCGAGCAGCATGCCAGCAAAGAGGGGGAAAAAAGGAAAAGGAAAAGGAAAGAAACAGGTAGAGAAAAGAGAAAAAGCCGAAAAAGAAGAAAGGGAAAAAAGGGAGGAAGGGGGAGAGGGATGGCACGAAGCTGGACGGGTACGAATTCCAGCCCCTTCACGTTTTGCCACAGACTGATCGTCGGTGCCAACACAGACCTGCAGAACCAGAGCAGCATGCAGTGTAAAAGAAAGGGGGCAAAGGGGGAAGGGAATGGCACGAAGCTGCTCCGGTCAGATATCCAACCCTTACACGTTCATTTACAGACCCATCACCCGTGCTGACACGGCCCTGCTATTCCAGTACAGCACGCAGGGTAAAAGTAGGGAGAAGGAAGGGTTGGGAAAATGGCACCAAGTTAGGTCCGAATTCCAGTCCTTATGCATTCAGCACAGTCTGATTGCCCATACTGACATAAACCTGCTATACTGTAGCAGCCTGCGGGGTGGGTGGGGGGGAAGGGAAGAAAAGAGAAAGAATAAAAAGAAGAAAGAAGAAATAGAAAAAAAGGAAAACAAAGAAAGAAAGAAAAAAAAAAGGGTGGGGTGGGGTCGAGGAATGGCACGAGCTGCTCAGGTCTGAATTTCTGCTCCTATGTGTTCAGCACTGTCCGATCGCCCACGCAGGCACAGTCCTGCTATACCTAAGCCGCACGCGACAGGGGCGCGGGGGCGGGCGCTAGGAGAAGAAAAAAAGAAAGAATAAAAAAGGGAGGGTAGGAATGACAAGAAGCTGGTTGGGTCGAATTCTAGGTCCTATGCGCTCAGTCACTGTCCGATCGCCCGCGCTATACCAAAACAGGACACAGGATAAAAGCAGTGAGGGAAAAGGGCCGGGGAAAATGGTGCGAAGCTGATCGGGTCTGAATTCCAGGCCCTACACGTTCAGGCATTGCCCAATCGCCTGTAACATCACAGCCTTGCTATACCAGAGCACATGCGGGGGGAAAGGGAGAGAGAGAGTAAAAGAAAAAAGAATAAAATTAAATTAAAAACAATAATAAGATAAAAAATATATAAAATTAAAAAAAATAAATGTTGGTGGGTGGGTTAGGAATAGCAAAAAGCTGGTCGGGTCCCAGTACCAGCCCCTACGCGCTCAGGCATTGTCCAATCTCCCGCGCTATACCAAAGCAAGAGGCAGGGTAAAAGCAGGGAGGGAAAAGGGCGGGAGAAGGGGGGAAGAAATAGCGCAAAACCGATCGGGCCCAAATTCCAGCTCCTATGCTTTCAGGGACTGTCCGATCACCGCAGTGTACCAAAGCAGGACGCAGGGTAAAAGCAGGGAGGGAAAAGGGCCTGGGGAGGAAAATGGCGCGAAGCTGATGGAGCCGAATTCCAGGCCCTACGCGTTCAGGGACTGTCAGATTATCGGCCGTACCAACACAGGCCTGCGATACAAGAGTGCCTGCGGAGGAAAGGGATGGATGGCGGGCAGCCGGTCCGAATCCTGCGCGGGCGACATGGCACCCCCGCTTCCAGCAGTACCGTCCGAGCCGATTGCCCGCCACACAGGGGCGGCGCACGCTCTCCCACAGGGAGAAGCAGGCCCCTATCACCCACCACGCTCCACAGGGGTGGCTCCCAGCACGTTAAAGAGCCCGGCTACCTGGCCTTCTCCAAGAACCAGGCCGGGGTAGGGGGCGGCGCCGGGGAGATGGCGGCCCCCTCTGAATGGGACCTCAGTCATGGCGGGAGCCGGGCCGCCAACCAGGCAGGGAGCAAGTACAGCCGCGCGGGTGCTGGAGAAACCTCGACACGGGTGCTGGGTGCCCCAGCCCAGACAGTCAAAGCTATCCCTGTTTGGGGTCTGGATGGTTGCAGGGAGGGAGCCGAGCGCAGTGGCTGTAGCCCCTGCACGGAGGGACCGTGGGAGACAAGCGGCTCCCCTGCGTGGCAGTCGTGAGTGGGCCTCTGCTATGCAGTGGTCAGGAATTGTCCTGGGACGCTCCACAGCCTGGCCGTCCTGTTCCTGGGGCAGTGGTCAGGCGAGACGGTGGACTGGGGGAGTCACGGTCTGATGGGGAGGAACGCAATGGTCTCACCCCTGGCGGGAAATCTCCGATATAGAGACTTAGGTCCCTGGGCTCAAGAAAAAGGCGGAGTGGGGCAGGGTCCCCTCCTGGGTCGGGAGGCCCCTTTGTAGGGACCTTTCCACTCACCAGAACTCCTCCCCTTGACCCCCCAGACACCAAACTCACCAGAAGCCCTGGCACGGGCTGCTTACCTTGGCGCCATCTTGACCGCTCCTAGTTTAGTGGTTTTTAAAAATAATGGCTTATATATCACACAATCAGTTCTAGAATATCATTCCTCCGCTTGTATTCATCATTTGCTTCACAGTGGACCCTTCACCACCCCCACACATCTCATATACACCAGTACTGCAGTTATTATCGCTATACAACCACCCATCTTGTACTTCATATACGGGAAACTATACTAAGAATAAATAACCAGTAAAAATTTACTTTTTTTATTAGTAATTTTACTGGAAACTCATAGATATTATAGCAAGCCATAATTCAATTAGATCAATTGTTAACATAATTGTACAATTGCTGCCACCATCAGCTTCAAAACATTTTGTTTCTTTTGAACTCAGCTTCCTTGTCTCCTCTCTACTCCTTCCTTCCCTCAGGAGCAATATTGTATTATATATTATTTATTTATTTAGATGTATCTTACACCATTCAATTCAAGGTGTATTCTTTCACCTACAATTCTGTTATTCATTCCCTAGAGTAGGGTTATACAGACATCTTTGTTATCAGTTCTCTTTTATCAGCCCTTTCTCCCCTTTCTCCTTTTTGATACCCTCAGGTAATAAATGCTCCCATTTCTGAAATGTTTATCTGTTTGGATTTCATGCATTAGTTATACAAAGGAACATATGCAAGTATAGCACAATTAATGAGGTAAAACTAATGCCATAATAATAATAAGGGGAGAAAATACAAAGGAACTAGAGGATAATTAACGAGTTTCATTAGTGCTATAATGAACCCTGATTATGTCATCTCTTTTGGGTGATCTCCTGAGAGGAACTCTCCAATTATCTTGTAGATGCGTTTTGAGACTCCGCATTGTCTGTTTCTTCATGTCAATTGTATTGTGTATTTTTTAACTTCTGATCATTATTCCCATCAACACCTTATGATCATTCAGACTGGCGTGCTTCTTCCATGTGGTATTGTTGCTTCCCTGCTAGATGACTTCCTGTTTCCCTTAAAGCCTACGAGACCACAGATGTTATATCTTTTAATAGCTGGGCATCCTCAGCTCTCTACACCAATGTTGTTAATGAACCAGTTTTGTCTTCAACAATTGTGTTGGGAAGGTCTCATATAGTGCCACATTATTAGAACCAGCTACTTGTACTGAGGTAAAATTTAAGTAGAAGTCCAAAGACTCTCTGCTTCCTTGGATATGTGTATACAATTTTTACTGTCTTGTATTTTTTTCTATTTCTTTTTTCTTTCCTCCTGCCATGTTATATTTACCATTGTTCACTTCTCAGCAATTCCTCTCAGATACATTTCAATTGATAGAACCATCTGGACCCTCCTCACTGTCAAGTTTAGATCCCCTTTTATTCCCTTTTCCCTGTTGTTATAGGTTCCCCACTCCCCTCCCCCCATCTCTTCCTTTCCTATGTGCCCCAACCCCTACTCCCACCCCCAGCACTTTTGGTCCTGTTGCTGTCCCCTTGGTATTATTTATCCTATCAGTTTTTGTATTAATAATAAAATGAAATAATTAAAACAAAACACAAACAAACAAACACCTACACACAGGTAGCCACCAGACTAATAGGGATCATGACATAGAGTCAGTCACATTCCTGTTGGAAAAGTGAATTTCCCAGAGGTCCACATTGCCATTCCTATTGTTAGTAATGGGATTCCTGCCTCTCTCTGCGCACCTCCATTTATGCCTTAGAATTTCAGTGTGGCCACCTTGAGAGTAAATCCCAACCAGTTCCAGTAGGTGCCAAGTGCTACCCCTTGAGTCAGAAGTTCACACTTGGGGTTTCTGGGGTACATTGCGGGTTCACTCTGATAATTGAGTTGCCGCACTCCCCTCCTAGTCTGTTTCCATGAGGGCAGGTCAGACCTGGTGCTCTCCCTGAACTGTATCATCAGGGTTGTCCTCTGCAACACTGCCATTTAGGG
Source organism: Nesogale talazaci (assembly GCA_004026705.1). Taxonomy (NCBI): domain Eukaryota; kingdom Metazoa; phylum Chordata; class Mammalia; order Afrosoricida; family Tenrecidae; genus Nesogale; species Nesogale talazaci. Next base: position 31,004 of record PVJH01006015.1, read on the forward strand.
AGAAATCATCACATCTCAGGCTTCTCCTGCAGTCATCCATGGAAAGAGATGCTCCACGCAGTAATATTGTCCTCGTGTATTGGCATGCTGAAATGAGGTCCACTCCTGCTCTCCCTTTCCTATGGAGACACAATTAATACTCTCCCCTTGGGTTGATTAGTGTCCTGCATAAAAGCATATGGGCATGGGAGATGGCTTTCATCGCAGTTGTTAACTTCATCTGTTATTACTGACATGAATCTTTGGGTTTGGTCTAGCTCTTATCATAATACCTGTTCCTACACCTACAGATTGCGTGTTACACGATATTTCCATTATGCTAGTTCTGCTGTTTGAACTTACCTCTGTGAACTAATGTTGTGTTTGTTCTTTTGTTCTTCACTAACTTTATTCAACATACTACCTATCAACTCTTTCCACAAGATGAGGTTTTTCATCATTTCACAATTATTTTTTAGGGATGTGTAGTATTTCATTGTGTGTGTGTGTGTGTGTTGGTCCGTTTCCTATTTCTTCTGGGTCTATGTTCAGTGTGGTATTGCTGGGTCATATGGTAACTCAATTTCCATCTGATTAGGTATTGGTAAATCGCTTTCCCTAAACATTATACACATCTACAAGACCATGAGCTATGAATGTGGTTTCCTCTCTCACCTCAGCCCCTCAAATATATGTTACTTTCAGTTTTTTTTTTAAACTAGCTTTAAGGCTGTTAGGTAGTTATCTCAGTTGTTTTAATATGCAGTTCTAATAGCTGATGATTTGGAAAATTTGCTCATGTATTTATTGGCCACTTAAGTTTCTTTCTTTGTGAATCGTCTGTTCAACTCTTTTACCCACTTCCTCAAAGGGCTATTTTTTTTTCTTTTTGTAGGCTTGCAGGATTCTGTAGATTTTAGTAGTAAGTCCTTTGTCTGATATGCCATTCCTAAATATCTTTTCCCAGTCTGTGGGCTAGCTTGTTAAACTTGATGACGTCTTTGGATGCACACAGGTGTTTTATCATTAGAATATCCTACTCATCTATTTTATGTTTTCCGTGCATTCCTTTTAAGGTTCTTTGTTTTAATACTCTCATTGATAATTTTAATTGTTTAGGGTATTACCTTGAGGTCTGTGATCTACCTTGAAATTGTTCTTGTGCATGGAGTGAGGTAAGTACCTTGTTTCATTCTTCTGTGGATTAATATCCAGTATTTCCAACATCAATTGTTGAAAAGGGCACTGGCTTCCCATTTGATATTTTTGGACCTTTGTCAAAGTTCAGTTGCTGTTTGATGCTATATGGTGTTATTTTATTTCTGGATATTCTGTTCTCATCCAATAGTTTGAGTACCAGACTGATAGGACCAGAACCATGAAGTTTTGACAACTATGGTTGAAAAATATGTTTTGAAGTGAGGTAATGCAAACTCAGCCACTTTGTCCTTCTTATGGATTTATTTGCCAATCTTGTGCTTCTTCCCTATCTACATGAACTTGGTAGTCATTTTTTTTCCATTTATTTGAAAATTGATGCTGATTTTACCTAGTTCTTAGACAATATTGATACCTTTACAATATAGAATTTTAATTTACATAAACATAGAATATCATTCCACTTGTGAAACTCCCTTTTGGTTTATTGTAATAATGTTCTATAGTTTTCCTCATACAGATCCTTTATTTTGTTTCTGTTGTTAGATCTATTCCTAGAAATTTCAATTTATTCTTGGTGAATGTGAAGGGTATTGTCTGTAATCCCAGCAGTAATAGCTGGGATTTCTTTGACTTTTGATTGTTGATCTTATTTTCTAGCACTCTACTGTATTTCTGTATCATTTCCAGCAACATTATTATAGAGTTTTTAGGGTTCTTAATAAAAAAGATCATGTCATTTGCAAATAACAATAATTTAACTTCTTTCCCTAAGCATGTACTTTTGATATCCTTGCACTGACTTATCTTACTAAGTTGGACCACCAAGACAATGTTGAGTAGAAGTGAGGACAAAGGCCATCATCTTTGTCAGTCCCCTTTTTCAGTCATAAGTTTTTTGTATTTTCTCCATTAACTGGCCATTGGTTTTTTGTATTTAGCTTTGGTTATACTTATATTTTAATTGTAACACTGGCCATTGGTTTTGAATATATAGTTTTTATAATATTAAGGTAATTTCCTCCTAATCCTATCTTCTTGAGTGCCTTCATTAGGAATGGGTTTTCCTGTACCTAGCTATATTATCCGTGGTTCCTGTTTATATTTTTAATTCAATTCAATGTTGATGGTTTTTTGAATGTTGAACCATCTTGAATCCGCATTATGAATCCCACTTGGTGATGATATTATTTTTTGATAAATTTTGGTATTCTTTTGGCCAGAATTTTATTGAGGATTTTTGTGTCTACATTAATAAGAAGGATTGACCTGCAATTCGTTATTCTCATGAGATCCTCGCCTGGCTTTGGTATCAGGGTTTGGTATCAGCTTTATCAAATGTGCTTGGGAGTTTATCATACCTTTCTATCTTCTTAAAGAGTTTATGTATGATTCATGACAACTATTCCCTGAATTTTTGGTATAGTTCTCCTGTGAAGCCATCGAGGCCTGAGATTCTTTTAGCTGGGATTTCTTTACTAAGCTTGTTTATTTCTTCTATTGCCATGGGTCTCTTCTTGTTCTTGATGTCCACATAAGATAGCTGGTCTATAAAAGACCAAATAGATTTCTATTTATATTTTATGGTCATTATGTCTAGAGATTATTAATATTGTAATCTAATGTACTCTGAATAAAATTAGTTATATTAGCCTTAAAATTACATTAATAAAACTTTGTGGTATGCAAAACACACATTCCTAATCTTAAAAAAGATAACCTAGAGAAGGGTTATTTTTCCAAATATCTGTCATGTTTTCTAATTTGTTGACTTCATTGGAGTACAGTCTTTCATAGTACTGTGTAGTTAGCCTACACACTTTAATGTCATTGGGCTCCATAATAATTTCCCATCTTTTATCCCTAACCTGGAAATTGACTCCTTCCTATCTTTCATTAGAGTTGCTAGCAGTTTGTCACTTCTGTTGATCCTTTCAAAGAAACATCTTTTTAATTTGTTGATCTTTTTCCATGTTCCCCTACTCTTTTATCTCTGTTCTAATTTTTAAAATTTATTTTCTTTTACATTTGTATGGATTGTTCTGTTGACTTTATACCAACTGTTGAAGGTTTTGTGACAGTGTATCAAACAGAAGTTACTCTTCTTTGTGCATTTATTGCTGCTAAGCATCCTCTGATGACTGCCTTTTCTGTAGCTCATAGGTATTGAGATAGTGTACTCTCATTCTTACTAGTTCCTGGAAACTTTCTGATTTTGTCTCTAATTTGGACCACAACTCTGTCCTTTTTTTTAGAAATATGTTATTTAGCTTCCATGTCTTTCTCTTGTTTTCTTTACTTTTTTTGTTTACGTCAAGGTTTATGGGGTGGTGATCAGAGAAGGAAGTCTGTTTAACCTCGATATGTTTGCATTTACTGAAGCTTGACTTGTGACCTGCATGTTGTCTAATTTTTCACATGTGCCTTGTGCACTGGAAAATAATTTGGTGTGTGTTTGATTGAGATCTCTGAATGTATCTATTACAATGGTTCTCAACCTTCCTAATGCAGTGACACTTTAACACAGTTGCTCAGGTTGTAGTGATCCCCAACCATAAAATTATTTTCATTGTTACTTCATGACTGTAATTTTGCTCTTGTTATGAATCATAATGTAAGTACCTGGTATGCAATATATTTTCATGGTTGCAAAATGAATATAAATAAACCATAAAAATTAATCACAAGGCTGAGCCCCAGTGGCATAAGTGGTTGAGTGTGGGACTGCGGCCTGTGGGCTTGACAGTTCGAATCTAGTGGCGGCTCTCAGGAGCAGCGTTGGCTAGGTCCCATGACAGCCAGAGGCAGTGCTCCCCCCCCCAAAAAATGTTAAAAATTAATCACAAAGCAGTATATAATTGTATATTGTGAAATATTAATGTCTAGTTACAAATAGATGAAATTTTGTCTTGAAGCATGATGTAGAATGGGTAAGAGTCTTCACACTTGTTACTCATATGTGAGCGTATCTGCTTGTGGGCAGACCTGTATTGAGACAGAGAATCAGTGTCAGTTCCTTAAACCTTGGAAATGTGTTTTCTGGTGGTCTTAGATGACTCCTGCGAAAGGGTCTTTAACCTCCCCACCCCCAAAGGGGTCTCAACCCACAGTTTAGAACCACTTATCGATTTGGTTGAGTTGCGTGATTATAGCATTTAGTTCTGTATCCTGTTTGATTAACATTTTTTCCCGCTGATCTGTCTTCCTCAGAGAGTAGTGTATTGAAGTCTCCTACTATAATTGTCAATCTTGTGATTTCTTTTTTCATCTTTTGGAGGATTTGGTTGATGAATTTTGAGGGTCTCTCACTGGGTGTGTATATGTTTATTATGCTCACAGGTTCTTTGTCTAGTGCCTCCTTAAGCATTTTATAGTGTTCATTCTTATCTCTTGTTATGCTTCACATCATGAGATCTATTTTATCAGAGATGAAAATTGCAGTTCCTGCTTTCTTTAGGTTGCCCTTCGCTTAATGTAGCTTTCACCCCCCTTTGAAGGTTCTCCACCTGTATTTCTCTGTGAACTTGAGATGTGTCTCTTGAAGACAGCGGGTTGATGGATTTTGTTTCCTAATCCAAGTGGTTAGTCTTTGTCATTTAATGGCTGAGTTCAGACCATTGACGATCAGAGTAATTACACCCATCTGTAGGTTCATTGCTCCCATCTTGTTCCTTCTGTGTTATGTATTTTCTTACCTCTCTCTTTGTGTGTTTTGTAAGTGTGGAGGATTCATATTTGCTTTCTTTCTTCCATTTCGCCAAAGAAGGTTTGGCTATTTCTTACAGTGCCATGACTACTGTGTAGTGTTGATCACTAAGTGATGATCTCATCCTTGTATCATGCTGTGGATGTTCAGCAACTGTTCAAAATGAGTAGGAAAATGATTTTTGTAATGTTGCTTTTATTTTCCAGTTCTCTGCTCTCACAGACCTGTGGTTGTCCTGGTGTCATTGCATGTGCTTCGTGAGTCTGAAGAGGACTTGTGGATTGGTATCACACATATGGGCTAATATTCGACCTAAGACCAAGAACTATACTGGGCTGGGATGTTTTCTTAATGTATAGTTGCTCTTGTATAGAAAGCTCTTTCTTATACACATGAATGCTTATGAATTTGTGTCTCTAGTCTACCCAGACTAGCACACCTTAGATATGCAGACTCTATCCTTTCTGTTCTTCCATACTTTTCCTGTATTCATTCCTTCATAAAAAGCATATTGAAGATTTCTTTCTGCAGCAGTTTAAAGTTTGCTTCTTCTATGTATGTTGCCAAGTCCAGGTCCTCCTCCAACATTGTGTTTTCTCTTGCTTTCTTGTTGTGGCTGCAGAAGAGACTTGTTGTCTGAGTCATTTTATGGAACATGCTATCATTCTGCTCTAAATATAGGCTGGTCAGCATTAAGGTGCCCTAGGAGAGTAGTGGGCATAGGAAGGGACCAGAGTATGTGGGGAGATTGGGAAGTGGTTGTCAGATGCTGGAGGCTTCCAGGGGACATGGGAAGGGTGTGTGTGCCAAATTGACTAGCAGGTACAGGGAGTTTATGGTGGGCTTAATGAAGCTGTCCCAAGTGACAGCTTAGGGTCTGGCAGTTTTGGGAGGAGAGGGGCAGATGCAGAAAAGCAGTGGTGATATTTGTTGGTGGCACTCAGTTTCAGTTTACTGCAGGGGAAGGATGAAGTATTGGGGTTCGCAAAGTCTAGAAATCACTGACGTCATTTGGTTCTGGTAACTATGGGGGAGGAGGCATGAGCAGCTTCAGAAAGCACATGAGGTGGTGCCTGCGCTGCTTCCACAGGAGGCACTAGACCCCAGTAACTATGGAGTAGGAGGCTGGAGTGACTGCAGAATACTGGGAGGCAGCACCAGTGATGCGTGGGCTCAGGTGACTGTGGGGGAGTGAGGAGGGAGAGGGTACATCACACCCAGAAAACAACTGCCAGTCGGGCTTTGCCAAGTTATTACAGGGAAGTTGGAGGGACAAAACATACCAATCCAGAATGCAATGACTTACGGTGCATGCCCCCAGTAACTACAGGGAAGTAAAAGGGGGAAGGCACACGAAGCCCAGAACATGGACTCTGGGAGCGCTTGGCCCTGGTGACTCTATGGAAGAAGGTGGGTGTGACTGGAGAACTCCTGTGAAGCTGCATCCAGAGCAATCTTTGCCATCAATTGACATTTCGCCATTTTAACACCAGAAAACCACTTATACAGTTTAGTTTTTTCATTAGCACTTTTCTTGTAAACTGTTTTCAACTTTAAAACAGTTTGTGAAGTGTTTTTCTCAAGCAGGAGTTAAAATTGCATTCTGTCTCTTAAGGCCATTACCAAAAAAGCTTTGGGAAAAAAAAAAAGTTTTGAGCCAAACTGCTTTTTCAAAATATTCATTGTGACCAGACAGAATCTTCCCAGGCAAAACCACTAACTCAGAGAGTTGTTTGCTGTTTGCCTAGTAGAAAAAAAAGTGTACTATGAAAGCACTGCTACTACGTCCAGCAAAACTCGGACTTTTTTGGCGGTCACCACCTCATATATTTAGAAGGTCATGTTTGTTGATTATGTTATTGAGTTCTTTTGTGTCTTTATTGGGTTTCTTTCCTGATGTTCCGTGTTGTACTTGAGAGTGGTGCATTGAAGTTTCCCATAATTATTGTTGAAATGTCTATCCCTCTTCAATTCTTTGAGAATTTGATTGATGTATTTTGATGATCTTCCATTGGTGTATATATGTTTATTATAGTAAATCTTCTTGCACTATTGTTATTTCTTTAATCATTCTGTGGAGGCCATTGTGGTCTCTTATTGCACTATTTGCCTTGAAGTCTATTTTTTCAGAGATTACTATTGCTGCGCCTGTTTTCCTCTGACTGTCATTTACTGTATGCTTTTGACTAGCCTCTAATTTCTAATATGTTTATATATTTTTCCTGCAATATGTTTATTGTAAGCATAAAATTGACAAGCTTGGATATATTCTTTTCTTATACATCCTGCCGCTTTCTGTTTCTTTACTGGTACACTTAGCACATTAATTTTCATGGAGTTTTTTTATATTTATGGACTTTTCAGATTGCCACTTTGCTTTGTCTGTGTGTGGTATCATGTGATTAGCTTCTTTGTTCTTCCTGAATTTTCCAATATATTGAATGTTGCTTTGAGTCTGCTGGGTTTTGAGAGGAATTGTTTAGCTTGATGTTTTCAATTTTGCGCAACATTGATTTTTACCACAGCACTCATTTAATATTTTTTTCTAGTTGTTGTCTTGCTTTTGTAAATTGCTTTAAATTCTCTTTTGAGTGATGATTTTTCTGTCTATGAGACTCTTGGTTTACATTTTGCTACACCCTTGAAAACACGATATGTCACTCAATTGTCTTCTTATATGCATGATTTCTGCTGGAAAAAATCTGAGTTTATTCTTATTGCTGCCACTTTTTATGTGACTATTCCTTTTTTTCTGTCTGCTTTTAGGATTTTTCCCATGTCCTTTGTGAGGGCCGTGTGCGTATGTAAATTTCATGATTGAGATGTAGGGGTGGAGTCTAGCCTGTTAATCTGGAGAGAGCCATTGAGTAGACAATGAAGCCTCTGTGTGGGCAAGGCTTTCTCCTGAACTGTCTGGGAAATCTCATGGTATTTCCCTGGTGGAGATGAGGAGCCATCTCCCCAGTGGTTAGGAGTCAGTCTCCGAAACAACTAACTGCGGACAGAGAAGATGGCGGTGTCTCAGGAGATGAAGGAGCCAGAGGAGAAGCCACAAGGCCTTACCCTGGTGGAACCAGACCTCTGAAGCTGGAGAAGCTACACGGAGATCTCGGCCAGTGCTGAGTTGCTTTTACCACCATTGGATACTGTTGATAATCCCTGAGCCCTGGAAGTGAGAAGCCACGGGGAGACCCCTGCCAGTGCCAGGGTCTGCACCCACTGGCCTGTGTACTTTGTGAGTTGGAAGGAGACTTTATAGACTGATATCTGAATATGGGCTAATATTGGACTTATGGCTTTGAACTGGACTGGGCTGGGATGCTTTCTCAATGTCCCATTTCTCTTGTATATAAATCGTACCCTTATATCCATATGCGTGTCTATCAATTTGTTTCTCTAGTCTACCTGGACTAAGACATCCTTGATATTAAACAGTTTGACTACATATGTCGGGGGTTTTCTAGTTTTTTAATGATCCTTCTCTCCCACCTCCACTATCATGACCCCAATTCTAGTTACAAATCTGGCTAGACCAGAGCATGTACACTGGTTCAGATAAGAGCTCACAACACAAGGAATCCAGGATAGATAAACCACTCAGTATCAATAATGGGAATAGCTCTATCAGGAGGGGAAGTTGAAGGTGGGGGAAGAAGGAGTGGAACTGGTCACAATGATCTACATATAACCCCTTCCAGGGAGACAGAGAATAGAAAGGTGGTTATAGGGACACATGATTCAGTGTAAGACATGAAAAAAATTATAAATTATCATGGATTCCTGAGGGAGGGAGGAGTGGTAGGAAAAATGAGGGACTGATACCAAGTACTCAAATAAAAAGAATATGCTTTGAAAATGATGAAGGCAACACATGTACAAATGTGCTGGACATAAGAGATCAATGCGTGGATTGTGATAAAAGTTGCATGAGTCCCCAATAAAATGATTTTAAAAAGAAGCATAAATCCCTCACATAGACATGAAAAATAGCGATATATCTTTCCAGGATTATGTCAGAAAGTACTGGTAGGCAATTGTAAAATCCTTTATTGAACAAAAATACCAACATGGGAAGTTTTTCTTTCTAGGTGCAAACACTTCTGAAGAAATGTTTCCATTTCATTAACCCTTACCCCAAAGAATTCTCTGCTTTTATATTTACATGCTGCCAAAACAAGAGTGTGTACATCCTGAGGGACTGTAACTGTGTTCCTTTTAAGTGAGTTTGGGATATGGAGGGTCTTAAGAGGCAAGATTACAACTGTAAAACAGATGGGATAAGGTTTGTCAATGAAATGCTTATGGGGTCGCCTTTGCTGTCATTGAAGGGAAAGCAGGTGCATAGTTGTGATAGAACAAAAATATTCTTTGGCAAAATTTCCCTGTCCTCTTACTTATCAGTGCAATTTTAAAATATTCTTAAAACGTCCTCATAATATCCTTTCTTAATCATCCTATATCCTTTGAGGGCAAAAAGCCTATCAAAATTACCTCTTTAGAATCATGTAAAAGCAATCATCATAACTCTTAGACTATGTACATCAAACCTCTTGGCTCAAATTCATCAAATTAAATGACAAGAAATGTCTCTTTTAACACTTGGATATTTTCAGCTTATGAGTCAGCCCTGCAAGTTGGTATGTGCGTTCAAACGCTCACTTTCACAGGTAATTATATTGGTCACATTTCTAATTTTATTCTTACAATTTGCAGCTTCCACCTCTCTTCCAGCACATGTGACTGAAACACAGAATATATGGGGTAGATGATACATTTTTGGTAGCTATACTTGTGTGTCATTGTGATTCATATGCTACTTCATTTTTAGATAATCAAAAGTATAGCATAAGATAAGCTTGGTTTTATTGAAAAGACCTCAAAGCTTCTAGTGATTGAAGAAAACTCCTATCGGCAACAGCACACAATTCATTTTATTCTAATTACTATACCTTCTAATTGAGAATACATAAAAGTTTTTCAATTACTTCCCAGAAAATAAATTTCCTCTTATACACACATTCTGAAAAGGAGCAAATAAAACAATCTAGAAAAGACATAACCCACTATATTTTCAAGCCTATTTCTCAGTTTTCTGTGTATATGACCCCAAAAGACAATACTTCTTTATTGACTACATACTTTAAGTATATGTTTGTGTGTATGAATATAAACATTACATCAGGAACATCAGATCAAGTTAATATAAACATTTAAAAATTCTCTGCAGATAGTAACACCCAACAGCTATCAAGCAGTATTACATGTGCTTGTTGTTTCAACACACCATGATTTGTTTAACTGCAATGAAAACCACCTTTTTAACTCCGTCTAATTTTGACAGATGAAAATCAACATTTAGCTTTTTCTATTAAAATAAAGGGTCAACCACCAATGGGAACCTAGCAAGCTAATAGGAAAAACCTTTATTTTCATTTTGACATTTTAACAAATACTCTTTAACAAACACAACAGTGATGCGGCATTGTGCATCATTAAACAAAGACTCCAGGGGAAAGCAGAAGAATAATTGGATCATTGGTATAAGAGAGATGCATGTTATTTGTGCATCTCCATTTCAGACATCACCACAACTTATTATATTTTAAAAGGTGAACATCAACAAAATAAGTGATAGAAGGTCAGAAAAATGCACTGTTGTTCCCGCTGCTCTTTGCATCAGATCTTGGACACTAGTGCACAGAAGAAATCATTTATGTTCAGTAAATTTGTGTGTTGAAGTTGTGAAATTTGTGAAGATGAGACAAAAGTAAAGTTTATTATATTTTAGGGTGAAATATTAAATTGAGCAGTAAATAATCTGGAAAAACTGATGGTAAATAATAATTTTGGCTGTAATATAGCTGAATAATTATGGTGCTTATTCTTATTCAGATGTTATACCATGCCTCTTTGAAATGTGACATTTGTCATTTTGCACACTTGACAATATTCTTCTCAAATGGTAAAAATAAGTTCTGTAGCTGACATGTGGAAACTTGTTTTCCAAGCATTTGACTTGCCCCCTAAATCTTCCTAATCTATAATCGTAAGCCTGGAGTTACATTTTTTAAAATTTTGAAGCTATAAATTTTACATTATTAAAATCAATGAATACTATTACAGAAATTTTAAAGTTTTCATTAAAAAATCAGTCAGAATAGCTACTAGTGCCTATTAATTCCATATCTGAAGCTAAAAGATATTCATGAAATCCATTTGCTAATGTGGTACTATTTTAATGTTATTTTTTTTTAATGTCAGTAAGGATATATGGTAATTAGATTTATAATTTTTAGGATCTTTCTCTAACTTCTTCTTTTTTTAATATTTGCTTATTTTCCTCACTTGGACAACTTTGTTCTACACTCAGCCACCTCCAGCATCTTCTTTCTTCCCAGAACCTCTACCTTTTTACCTTTCTCTCCAGTCGCTCTTAGAAAAAACTGTGCCAGCCCATTATACCAGCTTACGTCTTCCACCTACATAAGTTAGTTAAACCCTATTCCCTGGGCCACCATTCATTCCCTGGCTTATCACTCACTCTTGTTTCTTTAAACAAAGGTTAAGTTATGTATCACTGAAAACTGTCCTGACTGCCCAAGCTCATTATTTTCTTAGAACCTTTTGGATCACAAATGACTTGATAACAACATTCATACATATTTTCTGTGTTTTATTTTGAATATGTGAGATTGTGAGTGCCTCACAGACAAGAATCTAGCTTATTGTTCGTCTCTTTACTTGTTCTTTGTAACCCATGCATAGAACATCTGTGCCTTCAATCTCATTACTGACATGAAGACAGTGGTGTGGCAGCCACATCTGTCCTCCTCTGACTTCCAAGGCTGAGTGCTACAAAGTGTAGGTCAGAGAAACCTCTGCCTTCCATCCTTACTAACTCTCCTTCGATATCAATTGCCCTTTGCAAAAGAAAGGAAAAGCACCCTCTTTTCTATGCACTGTGCTTTCTTCTGGGTTCTATGATTTATCATAAAGGCCTCATTGAACTCATAGCTGATTATCACAATTATGGCATATATTAGGGAATTTAACTGGTTACATTTTAGGTGGCAAGGGCTCAGAATACAGTTGTTTCAGTCAAGATAGTTCTTTCTCTGTCACCAGCAGGGAGGTCTCTCTCTGACCTTTAGTCTTTTCTTTGACTCCTCCCATGCCAGAACAATTTTACAAAGCTATTTTAGGGCTTTTAACAAATGTCAGAGAATGTGCCACTTCACCATACGACACAGCCTAAATGCACTCAGCTTCAGCTCTGTGGGTCAGTAAACCTGGCTGTCCCATTTTAAATCCAGAATCTCTCCACCCCAGAAGCCAGTCTCCTGTCCCCAAATACTCAGTTTTACTTCCTCTACTGCCTAGGAAGTCCACCACTCAGTTTCATGCGCTGGTTTTTTGTTCCTGGTTCGACTATTTCTGCTGCTCGGCTGATAATCTGGTGTTTGTTAGATCAAGGAGGTTCAATGCTCAGGAATCTAGGATTCCAAAGGATACGCTCTACTCCTAGTTTTTTTCTCCTGCTATTAGTGCAACCTCTCTTCTTCTTCTTTTTTTTTTTTTACTTCAGATAGCTCCTTTTAAATATTTTTTTGTATAAAGTTTCCAGGAGAGACCAATCCTTGGGGAAAGACATTATGCTTGGTACACTAGAGGGGCATTGCAAAAGAAGTCCCTTAAATGACACAGTGGCTGTTCAATGGACTGAAGCATAGGAACAATTGTGAGAATGGTCCAGCACTGGGTAAAATTTTGTTCTGTTACGTTTAGAGTCACTATGAGTCCAACCTGACTTGATGGCACCCTACTAACTATAATGTTGTATCTGGAAATAATCACTATAATCCCTGTTAACAATCGTTTACAGCTTTCTATCATTCACAGTTGTTGTCTTTCTCCATAGTCTTACTGAGACCCATAGGAAAACAATGTTGATTGCTGGGAGACACAAAATCTATAGCTAGAAGAGTATATTAAATAATTGATTGCATTACACAATATTTGCCTAGGTCACCCCTTATCTCCATTTCCTTGTCCTTTAACTTGCTTGACTCTTCAGTAGCGCCTCTTTGTCTGGCATTTGAAGATACATGATCTTCTGACTTTCTGTTCCCTTCCTCACTTGCATCTCAATTTCAATTCCCATTTCTGGCTTAAAATTTGATAACAAAGTGACTCTCATAACAAGGCTGTGTGACTTGTTATTCCTATTCTATTAAGTATATAAACTTCATCTATAGCTGCATAACATGTATAATAGTATAACATTAAGTCATGGATATGCACAAACTATGATCATGTCTGCATACTAACTTAGAAACTATCTCTTGTCAGACCACTTATGTACTCTTTGTAACTCCTGATTAATATATTGTTGTTCTTTACTGATAAATATGGAGTGGGAAAATTGCTGACAGAATTCCATAGTGAATTATTATTAGCAGGATTAATTTTGATTGACAAACCTTAGAACTTAAAAGAGTTTGATCAGTTTGCCATCCCACTGGGTTCAAAGAACTATCTCAGAAGCAAGAGGGAGAATATCACTATCAACAATAGAGAAGAACCAGGACTGAAGCAGGACCTTTGGATCCTGAGATCCTTGTGAAGTGGACTTCCTTGACCTAAGACACAACTGTGACACCATAGGTGCAACAGAGAGGTGGCAGAGGAGTGGCAGTTACAGAACTATGAGGTAGAACATGAAAGAGAGTGATGTATTTCTCAACTCACTGATCAAGAAAAGATAAATGTCTTTGGACTAGATGCCGACTTATGGAATAGAGTGCCTTTGGGAAATTAAAAAGGGGAGTTAGAGTTTCAAATCCACAGAACCAGAGCTGAGTATGGCAAGGCTGAGGCTTATGGAGGAGTGACACACCTTTGTGCATGTATTGACAGCCCTAAAATAAGTTTTATAACATTGTTTTATCCAAGCAAGACTATAGGACCAGAGCTGAGTGCTTAAGACCTGCCTGAGGGCACAGGAGAAAAGAGTCTGTCCTGGCTGAGCAACCCTGAACATTTCTCTACTGACCTGTAAAGGAGCCCTGGAGGCAGAGTGGTTAAGCCTTCGGCTGCTAATCCCAAGACTGGCAGTTCTAAACAACCAGCTGCTTTGTGGAGAAAGACCACCTTTCTAATTACATAAAGAGTAACAGTCTCGGAAACCCCCTGGGACAGTCCACCATGTGCCCTAGGGCCATTATGTATTGGAATCAGCTGTATGACAGTTTTGATTATTTTATTTTTAGAAATTGTAACTTGTTAGTTTTTCTAGTAAAACCTACTATCATGATGATGGTTTTTAGGTTATTTGTGGCAGTTGCAATGAATTATGAAATGCAGTTGAGAATGCCAGGGTGGAAACCTGTCAGCCTTATAGGAACCAGACTTAGACAGCTGATGCTGATGATGGTGATTCTTCTACCTCACCTTGTGAAGCCAGAGGTGGTCACCTCTGGCTTAAACATTATTTCTTCACATCCCAATTCCTATCCCTCAGTACCAAGAGAGTACCTTACCTCTCACTTAAGAAACAAAATCCCTGACTTCAAGTGCCATGTATCTACTCTCTATCACATGGAAATTTAATGTCAGTTCTTCCTGAATTTTATTTCTGTTTCCTATTATGTGGTTGACAACTCCAGCTGGATAACTAACATGTTTCTCAATTTTAAGTTTGACAATAGTATTTCAAAAATTTTCCTCAGCAAATTATACATGTTATATGAGTGTTATATTTGTTATTTAATTGGGCGAAATATTGGTGAAAAATATATGCTAATCTATGTGCTTTATTTTTTTTCAATTTTAAAGTGATTGTTAAAATGACTTATTCTATAATTATTATAATGATTTAATCAGTAGAGTACAAAAACAATGCCTGGAACATTATAAATAATATCAGAAAGAGTCATCATAATTCAAGATAAGTTGATAATTATGCTGTAGTGAATAAGGTTTGGAGCCAACCAGACCAGATAACAGAGTTTTGTGAGGTCACATGAAGGTACTTAACTTTTGAAGCTTTACAGTAGCTAGTGCAAGATTGTAAATGTGTACCCAAGTGACCTGTCTTTATTATTAATGAAATACTAAAAAGGTTTGCAAATAACATGTTCTCAAAATATGAAAGCTATGATTGTAATCTTGACTTCCCATTCTGCACTAAAAATTGATTTGTTGATGATTTCATTCTGTTGGTACATGTAGGAATCACACTTTCTATTTCTAAGGTGGGAGATATTTTTGCCAATGTCAATAGATCATGGCTGGAAAGAGAGTATCAGAAATATATTTACTTGAACTTTATTGACTATGTAAAGGCATTCAACTCTGTAGCTTATAACAAAGCATAGGTAAACTTGAGGAGAAGGGCAATCCCAGAACTGGGAATTATGCTCAAGCATAACTTGAATAGGGATCACGAGACAGTTGTGCAAACAAAACAAGGGAACACTACAGGATTTAAAATCAGGAAAAGTGTGTGTCATGAATGTAGCCTCTCACCATACACCATATGTATTCTATTTGTATGCTGAGCAAATCATGAGAGAAGCTGGAAGGCATATTAACAACCCACAGTATGCAGGTGACACAGCCTTGCTTGCCTAAAGTGAAGAGGGCTTGACACACTTGCTAATAAAAATAAAAGATTGTAGCCAATAGGTAACATCCTGATAAATATACAAAAGATTTATGTTAAGGATTTTGTCTGGCTTGGTCACACAATGAATGCTTATTGAAGTAGCAGTCAAGAGCTCGAAAGATGCATTCCATTAGGTAAATCCTCCTTAGCGTATTGAAAAGCAATTCTGGAAAGCAAGCTTGCCTGATATGATCACTGATGACAAATGTGTGCATAAGCAAATGTGGTGAAGAAAGCCGATGTTGCCTGGCTATGAAAAGATATAGTGTCTGGGGTCTTAAAGGCTTGAGTAGACAAGCAGCCATCCTGCTCAGAAGCAACAAATCCCACATGAAAGAAGCACACCAGCCTGTGTGACCACGAGTTGTTGAGGGGATCCAGTGTCAAGCATCAAAGAACTAAAATTATATCATTACAAATAGGGGGGAGTACAGATTGGTGACTTAAAGCCCATCATTAGGTGAAACAACATCCTCTTACAGAGGTTTGCAGGGAGGAGATGAGCCAGTTAGGGTACAGTGTAGTAACAATGAAATATGCATTTTTCCTCTAGTTCTCAAATGCTTCCTCACACACACTATCATGCTAGCAGTTCTATCACACAGGGAATGTACACTGGAGTCGGAAACATGGGGAATTTAGGGTAGACATTCTCTCAGGATGAGTGATAGGAGTGGTGATACTGGGAGGGTGGCGGGATACTGGAGTAGAAAGGGGAAATTAATTTCAGGGATCTACATGTAACCTCCTCTCTGGGACATGGCCTACAGGGAAGTGAGTGAAGGGTCACATTGGACAGTGTATGATATGAAATAGCAATCTATAAATTATTAAAGGTTCATGGGGTAGGGAGGGAGGTAGGGAAACATGGGGAGGTGAAACTGGGTGCCTAAGTGGAGGGAGGATGTTTTGAGAGTGATGATGTCAACAAGTGTGCAAATGAGATCGCATACAATTGATGTGTGTATGGATCGTGACAGGAGGTGTGTGAGTATCCAATAAAATGATTCATTTTTTAAAAAGGAGGGGAGGGAAAAGGAGCCTTTTTTTTTAAGAGGAGCTTATACCAAGGGCTCAAGTGAAAAATGTTTAGAAATGTATGTGGCAACATGTGTGCAAATGTGCTTGATAAAGATGATGTACTGAATGTTATAATAGCTGCAAAAGCCCCCAATAAAATTATTTTTTTTAAAAAAAGGAAGAAAAGCAATTCATTTACTTTGAGAATCAAGCCTTGTCTGACTTAAGCCATGGTAGTGTCAATTGCCTCAAGTACATGTGAAAGTTGAACATTGATATGGAAGACTGAAGAAGAATGGATGCATTGGACTTGAGGTGCTGGGAAAGAATATTGAAAATACCACACACTATGAAAAGAACAAGCCAATCTGTCCTGGAAGAAGTGAGGCCAGGATTCACCTTGGAAGTAAGGGTGGCAAGGCTTCCTCAGACATACCTCATACATGTTGTTAGGATAGACAAGTTCCTGGATAAGGTCATCATTCTTGGTAAAAGAAAGGGGCAGTGAAAAAGAGAAAGGACCATAATAAGATAAATTGGCACACCAGCTTCAGCAAAGGACTCGGGCAAAGAAACATTGTGAGGATGGCACAGGAATGGGCACTGGTCTGTGCTATTGCACATATGATCACTATGGGTAGGAACCGACCCAATGGCACCTTACAACACCAAGATAGGAGGCCTGGTGATGTTACATGTTGGCTGTGAACTGCAAGGTTAGCAGTTCAGAACCACCGGAGCTCTGCAGGAGAAGATGGAGTTAAAATGTAGGAAACACACAGGGAGCCTTGTTAACAACTAGCCAAAAATGCAGATCACTAGGCCTCCTCTCTGAAAATGAGGAGAACTTGACAGACTCACTGATAAAGATCAAGGAGGGTAGCCTTCAGGGTGAGTTAAACTCAATGTAAAGAAAACCCAAGACTTCACAAATATACCAGTAGTTTACCTTATTATAAATGGATATATATCCAAGTTATCTTTTGATATTTTTCTTGATTGGCTCCACAATCAATGCTCATAGAAGCAGCAGTCAAGAGATCAAGGGATACATGGAATTATATACATATGCTACAAAAATCTCATTAAAGTGCTGAAACACAAGGTTACTTTGAGGACTATGGTGTGCTGGATCTAAATCATGCTATTTTCATTTTGCTCACATACATTTGGAAGTTGGAAATTGAATAAGGAAGACTGAAGAAGTATTGATGCATTTGAATGGTGTTGTTGGTGAAGATTACTAAAAACACTATGCATTGCCAAAAGAATAAATCAATCTGTCTTAATGCATTCTATGAGGAAGAATTTTGATACTTTGTCTCACATGCTTGTAACATGTTATCAGGAAAAACTAGTTTCTGGAAAAGGCCATCATGCTTGTAGAGGATATAGCAAAGGAAGATGAAGGAAAGCGTGATTGCCATAGTGGGAGTAATAGTGGGCTTAAAGAAAAGAAAAATTGTGTGGATGACACAGGGGTTACTGGTGTTTCCTTCTGTTGTCAGTTGGTGAGAATGAAAAAGCAGCACCTAAAAACAACAGCTACAACAATATTAATGTGCAGTCTATCAAGATATGCATTCTTGATATATGCATGACATTAAATTTCCAAAACCAAACTCACTGCTATCAACTTAATTTGGATTCACAGCTAACTATGAACAGACAGAGAAGAACGCATCCTATGTGTTTCTGAGATTCCAGCTCTTTACAGGAGTAGAAAACTTTGTCTCTTTTCTGCAGAGAGACAGGTAGTGTGAACCCCACTACTTACCTGTTTCAGTAGCCCCTTGCCCAAAAGCACCTACAGGCTACAACACAATTAATGGGAGGAATAGATGGTGTTGATAAGAAATGACAAAGTTATGAAGTAGGAAGGCTCTGGGTCAAATAGTGTTCAATAATTACTTTATGTACTTACTGACTTTGACCTTGTAAACCGTTTGCCATATAACAATAGGAGAGACAACAAATTGCCCTTCAGGATTACTCTCATTAAGCACTTTACTGTGTGTGGCAGTCATGTGCTTATGTTAATTTCATGATTGAGATGTAGGGGTGCAGTCTAGCCTGTTAATCTGGAGACAGCCATTGAGTAGCCAATGAGGCTTCTGTGCGGGATGACTTTCTCCCAATATGTTTGGGAAATCTCGCCATATTTTCCTTGTGAAGATGAGAAGTTATCTCCCTAGTTGTTGGGAGTTCATCTCAGAGATGATGAATCACGGATAAGACAAGATGGCAGTGTCTGGGGAGTCAGAGGATTAGCCTCATGGCCTTGCCCTGATGGAACCAGACCTCTGAAGCTGGAGAAACCATTGGGAGACCCCTGCCAGCGATGAGTTGCTTCTTCCACCACTGCATGCTGTTGATGAACCCCGAGCTCTGGAAATGAGCCATGAGGGGACCCCTGCCGGCGCCAGGACTCTGCACCCACTAGCCTGTGACTTCGTGTGTCGGATGGAGGCTTTATAGACTGATATCGGGCATATGGGTTAATATCGGACTTATGACTTTGAACTGGACTGGGTTGGGATACTTTCCCAATGTTCTATTCCTCTTGTATATAAACCTTCTTCTTATATCCATATGCATGTCTATGAAATTTGTTCCTCTACTACTAACATACTGTGTTAATAAATAAGAGGAAAACCTTCCTTTCCTGTCAAGAACAACCCAGGAGAGAGATCAGGCCAGAGTCTCGATTGCTTCTCTTCTTTCACAGTTTTTCTCAGTTAGACTGAACATATGCTTATGTATCAAAAAGTAGACTAGGAAAATAGCCAAACAATGTTTATTTGACAATGGAAACTAGTTAACTAGATTTTCTTTTTGTATACATTGCTATATAAAATCTCTATGTTAAAAAAATACTTAATTGGGTTTTGGGTGGAAGTTTGGTCCACTTGACGTTTTCTTTTCTTTCTTTCTTTCTTTTCTTGTGATCCAAGTGGGGCTTTTTTCCAAGTGGGATTTTTTATAAGGATAAAAGTGTCAGACTGAGTCTTAGTGGCATAGTGGTTGTGAGTGATTGTAACCCACTGGGTTGGCAGTTCAAATCCAGCAGCAGCTCTCCAGGAGCAAGGCTGGGTCTCTTACTCCCACCAGAGGACAGTGATGCCCACAAAAAAGAAAGAAGTGTCAGGAGTTACAATGAACTGAACACAGGCACCCTTAGGCACACCTGCATGTGGTGGCCTGAGGGACAAGAAGGAGGGTAAGGGAGAGTGTGGGGGGAGGGGAGAGAGAGAGAGAGAGAGAGAGAGAGAGAGAGAGAGAGAGAGAGAGAGAGAGAGAATAACAGCTCAGGGGTGGGGGGGAGCTCCATTTGACATTTTCAATATCAATTTTTTAGTGATGTAAGTTATATTTATCATAATATGACAATTTTCTCTTTGTGTTCACTCTGTCCATTTTCATGCACTCCGGTTCCTTTGTAGCATTACCTTCTCATCTTTTCTTTTGAAAAGCTGTTGACTTTTAGGGTTTAACTGGTAATTTTTAAGTCTACTATCTCTCTTCTGGGTAAAACAGTTTATTTTGTGTGAGACTGTGCTATCTTGCTAAAAGATTATTTCAGGATCTGGGATTGGTGCTATGTTTAAATGTGTCTCAGGACTACAGTGTCAGGATCTCATTCAGCTGTTATTTTCTTATCCAATTTACCTTGATTTTTTCTTGAGTAAGAATTTGAATCTTCATATTTTTCTCTTATTCAATCCAAGACCAACTGCTGTGGCCTCAATCTGAATGATCAGTGGTCATAGCAGGGCATCATTTTTATTCTTCTGGTTGCAGGGTAGATGAGAATTTGACCTATATGTCTTATCTCTTTTATTGAATTTTTTTGATCTCGGCCAGTGAAAATCCAGAGTGGTGTCTTAGGTGGTCACTCATGAGCTTTTAAGATCCTAGAAACTACTCACTTCACTTGAATGTAGATCATGATTTTTGTTATCTGTGATATGCCAAGTGATTGAGTTTTTTTTTCCATAAGACTGTGTTCCTAAACCTTCAAATTCAGAAAGTCAATATTTAAAGATATTTGGTTATGTCTGAAGAGTATACATATTTGTGTTTTCATTGAGTACATACACCTGCACCCAAATATTATGGTTTCGCACAGCATTGGACTTCTAATGGCAAAGTTGGTGGTTCAAACCACCAGGAACTCCATAGGAAAACATCTGCTCACATTAAGATTTACTGTTTCTGAAACCCCACATAGGGTCATATGATATGGAATCAATTCGATGTCAAGGTTGATATGTGTATTGGATAGGTACTTCAAGAATCATGGAGGTGATGTAGGCTAAATTTTGGGGTGCCCCCTGTAGGTTGGTAATTCAAATCTACAAGCCATTTCACAGATGAGACTGCTCTTATGAATATTTACTCTCAGAAATCCTAGATGATCATTCCACTTTGTCTTTCAGAATTAGAATAGACTTGATAGGTGGCTTATAGTTACCTCGATATGTACATACCACTAATTACCCATAAGCAATTTTGATTTGCCAATTCATATGTGTTCAAATGTTCATTGCTAATTTGATAGTGCTGTGCTCATTTAATCATAAACAGTGCCACTTTTCTGTATAGAGAAACACATATTTCCACCACACTCCCAATTTCTTGGTAACCACCAGTGAACGTTTGTCTTTCTCTATTTGTATATTCTGGTATTTTGTAGAATCAATACTTGTCCTTTGCTTGACTTATTTCACTTAACCCTATGTATGTGGAATATATTTCCTGAACTCATCATGGTTCCTTATGATTATATAATATTTCATTGTATCACAATGTGTGGCAGTCATGTGCTTATGTTAATTTTATGATTGAAATGTAGGGGTGGAGCGGAGCCTGTGAGCCTGTTAATCTGGAGATAGCCATTGAGTAGCCAATGAGGCCTCTGTGTGGGCATGGCTTTCTTCTGAGACTTCTGGGAAATCTCGCGATATTTCCTTTGTGAAGATGAGAAGCAATCTTCCCCCGTTGTTGGGAGTTAGTCTCAGAGATGAGGAATCACAGAAAAGACAAGCTGGCAGTGTTCAAGAAGCTGGAGGAGCTGGCAGAGAGACCACATGGCTTTGCCCTGATGGATCCAGATCTCTGAAGCTGGGGCAGCCACATGGAGACCTCTGCCAGCGATGAGTTGCTTCTGCTGTTGACAGACCCTGAGCCCTGGAAGCAAGGAGCCATGTAGAGACCCCTGCCAGCGCCGGGATTCTGCACCCACTGACCTGTGACTTCGTGACTTGGAAGGAGACAATATAGAGTGATTTCGGGCATATGGGTTAATATCAGACTTATGACTTTGAACTGGATTGGGCTCAATATCCTGTTACTCTTGTATATAAACCATTTCCTTATATCTATATGCTTGTCTATGAAATTTGTTCCTCTAGTTTACCTGGACTGACACACAATGTATATATTACAATGCTTTTTTCCACTCATTGGTTGATGGGCACTTCATGCATATAAAAAACTGTGCTTAAATACCACAAAGTCAATGGCAATGCCTTAACTATATGCATACTAAGACATCTCAGTTTCAAAAGATAAGGGAAGAATAGAGAGGTCTGCAAGGTCTGAGAAGGTAGAGTTGATGTTCCATCAGAAAATAAAATCAGGACCTTCCAAAACTGAAGGGAAAGTTACCATTTTAATAGACATTAAAGGCAGAGCTGCAGCCCAGATCCATGACCAGAAAGAAGGGAAACATTCAGAGTCCGAAGGACAGGTTCATTGTTTAGTCTCTTGACTAGATGGTTTCAGAGGAAAAAATAATTGTTTTCCAGCATGAGAGTTAATGTAAAATTTCTGCTGGGTTTTAGTTATATATTGTGCTTGTTACCATTCTTTCCCTCCATGTCCTTAAGTTTTTGATGGATAGGTCTACTTTATGCTTGTTCTACCACTGCAATTTGGAATAGAGAGCTTATCTTCTAGATTCATGGATGAAGAGGCATTCTGCCTTAAAGAATTTGGACTTGGAGCTGATGTAAGCCAATTTCCAGAGAGGACCATAGGCTGGCCTCATCATAACACACAGCATCCCTCACTGACCCAGAGTGCTATAGGGGATAGCACTGGAGACAGTACAGCAATTTGCTCAATCTGATCCTACCACACTGAGGCAAAATGCTAAGGACGTGCAACAGAATAGCAAGTGAAGCAGAGCAATAAAGTCCCTGGCAAATACCAAAAATAAATTGTAGGTCCAGGTCATGGCACTTCATCAGAATCAACTGGAAAACACACATAAATGTCAACAAATAGACCTGGAACTACTTATAAGCTTTCCTTGTGGTTATTGTTGGGGTTTTGTTGTTATTGTTGTTGCTTTGTTTTTTCATTGCTTTATTTCACCCTGTCTTGTTTTTATCATTATCTCTGCATGCCTATCAAGATAAGATAGGTGGGATAAACAGTCTGGAGGAGAAAGCCTCAGGATCAATGGTTCCAGGGTACATAGGAGAAAGGGAGGCGGGGGAACAGTAGTGACTGCTAACAAACCCAGGGACAAGGGAACAACAAGTGTCCTAAAATCATTGGTGAGGAGGGTGTAGGAGGTTGGGTAGGGCTTGATCAAGGGCAATTAATCAAAAGGAATTACTGAAACCCAAATGAAGGCCGAACATGATAGTGGGACAAGAGGAAAGTACAAGGAAATAGAGGAAAGAGAAGGCAAAGGGCATTTATAGAGGTCTGAATAACACATGTTCATATGTAAGTATATTTTTATATGAGGATGGGGAAATGTCTCTATATACTACATACATTCATAGGTTTAGTATTTAGGAAGCAGATGAATAGTGAGTCTATACTCAAGTACTCCCTCAACAGAACACTCTGTTCTATTAATCTAGCATTCCATGATGCACACTTTCCCTACACAATCACTGAAGACAAAATGGGTGCATAAGAAAATGTGGTGAAGATAGCTGATGGTGCCTGGCTATCAAAAGATGAAGCATGTTCATTTAGCATGGCGGCAGCTCAGCAACTAACCTTTTTTTTTTTTTTCCACTTCACCTGGTCCAGCATGTATGCTTAACAATTGTGTTTAAAGGACTTGCTGTTGGCATCGATCTTGGTACCACCTTCGCTTACGTGGGTGTATTCCAGCACAGAAAAGTGGAAATAATTGCAGATGATCAGGACAACCGAGCCACCCCAAACTATGTTGCCTTTATGGATATGGAAAGATTAGCTGGTGATGTTGTGAAGAATCAAATTTCTATAAATTCCACAAACACAGTTGTTGATGCTGAACGTCTGATTGGATGAAGACTTGATGATACTGTTGTCCACTCTGATAGGAAACATTGGCCCTTCATGATGTTGAATGATACAGCCAGGCCCAAAGTCCAAGTACAATATAAAAGAGAAACCAAAAGCTTCTATCCAGAGGGGAGCTCTGTTATGGTTCTGACAAAGGTGAAGGAAATTTCTGAAACCTACCTTGGGATGATGGTCACCAGTGCTGTTGTCACTGTACCAGCCTATTCTAATGACTCTCAACACCAGGCTACCAAAGATGGTGGAACCATTGCTGGCCTCAATGTACTAAAATCATCATTGAGTCAACTGCTGCTGCAATCACTTATGACTTTTACAAAAAGGTGGGTGCTGAGAGAAATGTGCTGATCTTTGATTTAGGAGGTGACACATTTGATGTGTCAATCCTCACTATTGAAGATGGCATATTTGAAGTAAAATCTACAGCTGGAGATACCCACATGGGTGGAGAAGATTTTGACTACCAAATGCTCAACCCATTTTATTGCTGAGTTCAAACGCAAGCACAAAAAAGACATCGGTGAGATTAAGAGAACTGTCTGTTGCCTGGGCACTGCTTCTGAGCATGCAAAGCACACACTCTCCTCCAGCACCCAGGCCAGTATTGAAAATGATACTCTCTATGAAGGCATCAATTTCTATACCTCTATCACCCATGCCCAAATGAAGAATTGAATGTTGACCTGTTCTGAGTCACCCTGTGGTGACCAAAGCCCTTAGCGATGCCAAGCTTGACAAGTCACAGATCCATGACCTTGTCCTCGTGGGTGGTTATACCCCTATTCCTAAGATCCAGAAACTTCTTCAGGATTTCTACAATGGAAAGTAACTGAACAGGAGTGTCAACCTTGATGTTGCTTATGGTGCAGCTGTTCAGGCAGCCATCTTATTTGGAGACAAATCCGTAAATGTTCAGGACCTGCTGCTCTTGGATGTCACTCCACTTTCTCTGGGTATTGAAACTGCTGGTAGAGTCATGACTATTCTTATCAAGTGCAATCCTACCATTCCTACCAAGCAGACACAGACCTTCACAACCTCCTCTGATAACCAGCCAGGTGTACTTATTCAGGTTTATGAAGGTGAACGTGCAATGATCAAGGATAACAACTTGCTTGGAAGATTTGAGCTCACTGACATACCCCCTGCACTACGTGGTGTTCCTCAAAATGAAGACACTCTTGATATTGATGCTAATGGCATTCTCAATGTATCTGCTTTGGATAAGAGTATTGGAAAAGAAAACAAGATTACTATCACCGATGATAAGGGTCATTTGAGTAAAGAAGATATTTAACGGATGGTCCAGGAGGCTGAAAAGTACAAAGCTGAGGGTGAAAAGCAGTGAGATATGGTGTCCCCTAAGAATTCACTTGAATCTTACGCATTTAGCATAAAAGCAACTGTTGAAGATGAAAAGTTTCAAGAGAAGATCAATGATGAAGACAAACAGAAGATTCTTGACAAGTGTAATGAGATTATCAACTGGCTGGTTATGAATCAGACTCTGGAGAAAGAGAAATTTGAACATCAGCAGAAAGAGGTGGAAAAAGTCTGTAGCCCCATCATTACCAAGCTGTACCAGAGTGCTGGGGCCATGCCTGGAGAGATGCCTGGAGGCTTCCCTGGTGGTGGAAATCCTCCATCTTTTGGTGCTTCATGTGGACTACCAGTGAAGAGGTTGATTAGACAGCATTGTTCCACATTTTAAAATGGAAGCACTCAAATTTGTAGCACATTGACCTAGCAGTAGAGTTAAAAGCTGCTCTACTAAATTTCTGGGCATTCTCAATACTTGAATATAAAGTATGCATAGGGAAAGACAACAAGTGAACATTGCACTTTATTAGTACTGCTAATGTAGGTGGAGAATGAAATGTCTTGAAAAAAACCTATTTAAATTGGCAAAAACAAAAAGACGAAGCACCTAGGGTCTTAATAGCATGAAGATAAAAAAGCAGCCATCTAGCTGAGAAGCAACAAAGTCCACAAAGTAGAAGCACACCAGCCTGTGTGATCATGATGTGTCAATGGGATCAGGTGTCAGAAATCAAAGACCCAGAACAAAAAATCATATCATTATGAATGAAGAGGACTGCAGAGTGGAGATCAACGAACATCTGTAGTTAATTGGACATCCTCTTAGAGAAGGGTCATGGGGAGGAGATGAGCCAGTCACGGTATGGTATAGCACCAATGAAAAATACAACTTTCCTTTAATTCTTTAATGCTTCTTTCCCTTCACTGTCGTGACCCCAATTCCACCTTACAAATTTGGCTAGAACAGAGCATGTACACGGGTACAGATAAAATCTGGAAACACAGGGAACCCAGGACAGCTTCACTTCTCAGGACTAATATTGATAGTAGTGATACCAGGCATGTAGGGAAGGTGGGTGGAAAAAGGGAGATCCTATCACAGTGATCTAACTATAATGCCATCCCATGGATATGGACAACAGAAAAGTGATTAAAAGGAGACATCAGTCAGTGGAAGACATGAAAAAAACATTATATTTTATCAAGGGTTCATGAGCGATGGAGCGTGGGGGTGGGGGGGAAAAGAGAAAAGCTGATAACAAAGGCTCAAGTAGAAAGAAAAGTTTTGAAAATGATGAAATTCATAATTACAGATTGTTAATTATTTTCAAATCTCACACAGTCTGCTGTTTCCCTTCCCTCTGGTTTTTTCTGTACTTGCCCCCTGTATAGGGTGTGGTTATGTGCCATTCATTGTGATTGGTACCCCTTTTTCCCTTTCCCCCCGTTCCCCCACCCTTTTGCTATTTCTATTCCCATTCCTGTTCCTGGGTTCCATGTGATGTGAGTTTTATCTCTTGCCTATAGCTATGTACATGCTCCCATCTAGTCTAGACTGAGAAGTGGCACTGAGGTCATGATAGTGGGGGTGAGGAGGCCACAGGGAATCAGAGTTGTATGATAAAAGCATTTTACATGTGTTAAGGGCATGATGCAATGGGACCAACAGATTGAATTGTGAATCGAACTATGCTGTCCAATAAATGTATAAATTTGGCTAGATCATGATTCTTATTGCTTTGGCAGTTATATAATGAGGTAATTATCTCCGTGGTATAATCCAATATGACCATGCAAAAAATTAATGGGGATTAAGGTAAGCTGAAATACCCTTGATGAGGTCACAGCCCTGATCCAGTGTAAAGCATTTTATCAGGGAATGTAGCCTGTATCACTTTTTGCATTTAAAGAAATAAAACTTAAAAAAGAAAAGATAACTGAGGGAGCTCCTTCCCAGTTTGTCAGCCCATCTGCCCACCGTAGCAGAAAATAAAGCAGACTTTTTATGACTCCATGGATTAACAAGAAATACAAAATATGGAAAAAGGACACCCCTTTCCTCTGCAATATGGTGATGAAACATGCTTTGGAAGGACCCCGTCTAATTGCATAGTAACTTCCAGAAATCAGCAGACCAGAAGGGAAAGATTTCAGGATCCATCAACTTGTCTTGGAAACACATACATTGGATGAGCAAAACTACCTTGTTCCAGCCAGTGTGAAGCTACCTAATGATGATGTGCAGTTTGATGCCTCACACTTTGATAGTGAGAAAGAGTACTTGGAAGCTTTGACTCTGTTAGTTGAAAGTTTGAAATAGATACCAAGATCAACCACAAAGGGGAAGTAAAACAGATGCATGACCAGAATCTTTTCATCGTACCAACCAGGACATCATTCCATTCAAAAATCATTTTATTGGGATCTTTAACAGAGATTCCAAAACAGAGTTGCTCTAAGCAATATTGTATACTCATTGCCACAATCAATTTAAAAACATTGTTTTTTCTTGACCTCCTTGATATCTGCTCCTCTTTATCCCATGCCCTTAAACACATTATTTTGTGTGTATACATATATATATATATTCTTATACTACTAGTACATCCATTCACCTATAATTTTGTTGTGTGCTCCCCTCAAGTAGGGTTATGCCATCATCATTTCTATCAGCTCCCCCTCCCCCTTTCTTCCCATACCCTCAGGAAACAATTACGTCCCTTACATTTTCTGGGGGGTGTTTCCTTTCATGTGTCAAATGATCTTAATTTTACCAATTTTACCAATGACTATATACAAGTCTAACAAGGTTAATGAGATAAATCTGAAACCCTAGGAGTAAAGGAAGGAACTATTAATGAATTAGAGTATAAGTAGGTGTCTATTTAGAGCTATAATTATCCATTTCTTTTAGGCCTTCTGTCAGGGACTGTCTATATAGGTGGGTTTGGGGTCTCTCTGATATCCATGTTCCTTCACATCATTGGGTTGCTTATTTTTCATCTTCTGATACCTATTCCTCATGCTCACATAGGCTGGTGTGCTTCCTTCTCTGAGGGCTCTGTTGCTTCCCCACTAGATGACTGCTTGCTTAACAGCATGCCTTCTGACTCCAGACCCTGTATCTATGTATATGTATCCCAGGAACCTGTGAACTTTTCTCAGCGCCTACATACAGAAAGAAATTCCCTTGAACTGGCATGCTGATTTCAGACGTCTAACCTTTTAAACTACGAGACCCTACATTTCTAATTTTTAAAGCTTACATATTCCGGAATTTCTGTTAGAACTGCACTAACTAGCTGAGGTTAGGAACAAAGTCTAAAGTTTATAGGTAGCTAGATAGGTTCCATTGAGCTAATGCCTACTCATGTTAACCACTGTTTCAACAGAACAAAATATTGCCAGGCCCTGCAACAGCCTCACAATCACCAACAAATTAAAACCCATCATTGTTGTTGCTATGCGTTCCATTTCACCGATGGTCTGCCTTGCCTTTGCTGCTCTCCAGACACCATTTGTCCCTCTGAGGGTCAAATGCTAAGCTAGTAAGGCTAAAATACTTTGTTTCCATCCATAGGACTTTCATTGATGAATTTTTTTGAAGTAAATTATCAAACTTTTCTTCCCTGTGTCTATTCGTCTAGAAGTTATAATGATACTGTCTCCTAAGGGACCCTGATGGAATTTGAAATGCCAGTAACATAGCTTCCACTATTGCAGCATACAAGTCACCATAGTATGAGAGCCTGACAGATGGGTGCTGTAATGTTACTGATAGAGAATCTAAATCATTTCTCACATAGCTGAGTCAATTAGTCTCTGATGCTTATGTACTCATATTCCATAACTACTCAACTATTTCTTATGATTCAATCTTTCTAGGGACTGTGCCAATAGCCATTGCTTTTCACCAGTCAAAGGTCTGCTTTCTGTCCAAATGCTATGCTTGTAAGCAATTTTGAAGTATTATATCCTTCATAAAGTTAAAATTTTATGAAAATAAATCATAAACCTTGGAAATGAGAACAGCAAACGAGGCTTGAAACCATCTTTTTAAAATTTATAAATGTAATGTTGTCATCTCCTTTCTCTTCACTTTACTCATTACTCCAGGCTACCCCAGGCATATGTATTAACCCCTGATGGACAAAATCAAGTATGCTTATCTTAGAAAAATCAGAACTCCGAAATATCAGCTTTTATGTTACTGGGATAAGATAAAGCGTAAATTGCTCATTGTTGCTGATGAATGGAAATAAAATACCTTTGGTTCTGAGACCATGGCAAAATTTGAGAAAGAAATTAATTGTTTTCTTAAGTTTCTAACCCCGAATGAATGGATCACTGATCATGATATATATGATACTAAACCAGGAAAGAAGAAATTAAAAATTTAACATCATTCTCAATTTTCTTTTTTAGTCCATTCAACTGCTAATTTAGTGATGCATATTTTAAATAATTTTCCTATATAATTTATTGAATTTTAATGATTTCTCTAGATACAAAGATCCAGTCTTTAAGAAAGTTAGATGGTATACTATTAATTAGATGGTATACTATTAGTGGTATAGTATCCACTTAACCATAAAAATATATCATATTCCATATATAAATATAAACCATAAAAACATATCATATACCTTTCAGTTTCATGCTGAGGGACATACAGAAACACTGAATATAGAATACTTTCCTTAGAGAAAGAAACAAAAACTTTAAAAGTAACAATTATTCCTTTTCAAAAAACACAAATATTAACTCAATTGATTTGTACTGACATGTCCAAATGAACAATCAGCAAGTAAAATAAATATTGGACTTAAAATATTTATTCATTCCCTCTATGTCAATGCTAAATGAAGGTGGAGAGATGTGATGAGTGGCCAATTTGTTTCTAAAGCATACACTTCAAGTGCTGCTGCCACTAATGTTTTTCTTTGTTATATTAATTTTTTACACTTATAAAAGTAGCCTAATCACATGACCTAAAATAAGCTGCAAAAAACAGTAAGTGTGTATACATAATGTTTATTCAATTTTGAAGAAAATAGGGAAATTAATAATTTTGTAGGAAGAAAGTATTTATTTGACCTCCGCTTTATGCCAGACTTTGTAATAGATGACTTACAGTTTATTCTCTGCACAAAACAATTTACACACCAGTTATACATAGTTAATGAAGCTGGTTTATTATACATAATGGCCAGACATAGGAGTCAGCAAAAAAGTGGGAAGCAGGCAGAAAGGAAAAGATGATAACCTAGCTTTAAGAGGACCAAGCGTTTGATTTGATAGGGACTATTGTCACTCCCCCTGAGGCAGTCAGTGCACACATTTCCTGAGTAGTGTCAGATTTCCAAATGAGCCCCACTGGTTAGATGAGTAAGAAGCTGAAGCATAGACTGAGAAAGATATTACATTTTTGACCTGAGAGTTTTAATTTACTTTATGTTCTTGGTCTCTGAAGAGGAGAACAGAATAAAATAATATAAAACTAGTTTCTTTCTGGACATAGCAGAAACACTTGGCAATTGTTCTTTTGGGGACATAGAATAGGACAAGGAGACTTTATCAGAGCAAAGTTTTTCATCTTTTTAGAGTTTTTCTCCTACGTGTTTGGGTTAATACAAGCAAATTTAGCATGTTCCAACATCCACTATCATTTTACTAAAGATTTCCATCTTAAATTTTTAAACCTGCTTATATTTTGTTGGTGATATTAATCCATAGAGATTTCTCAGTTCCTTGATTTTACAACACAAGTATCCAGCCAGTGGACTGGTATTTATTTACAGTACCAGCAGTATAGTAACTTTAGAAAAAATTCTGTTCAGCTACTCAAGTTCAGATAATCACCATATCCATATATTCAAGTCTTGCCTAAGTGCCATCTCATCTACTCAGCTTTTCATTCTCGAATGTTTGACCATTCTTTCTGCTTTCCAGTTTTCCACCCATTAAAATCAACTACAGTTTGCCTTCAGAGTGCCTATTCTACAGGTTGCCTATCCTGTATAAAGTAGAAGAGAATTCCACTATCCATTTCAGGGTGTGAAATCAAGAGTTAATCCATCTCCAGAGGGCCAGCTAATACTGCCAATTTCCAGTCCAATAATAACTGGGATATGTGTGAATGGAATCTTATTGGAACTGTAACCACCAAGACTGTGGGACAGGTAGAAACACTCAGATAAAGGTAGACGTTTTCATCACGGAAAGGCAGAGGGCCATTGTCTTCCTCCATCCTTCCCTAAGATCTAGTTAACATTTCTTAAATTATCAAACAAGAAAACCTGATTAAGTCATTCAAATTGGTGATCCGGTTCCTGGATACTCCAGGACCAGCATAAATAATGTCACCTGGGAACTTGCTACAGATGCAATCTCAGCCTCCTGCCACCCCATTCCCCATCAGACTTGCTGAATTGCAATCTACATATGAGCCATTATTATAGCAAATTTTCTAGGTCTAATTATTTAATAAGTTATTGTAACTGCAGAAGAACCAAGGAATGCTTAATCTTTATTTAGGCACTGAATTCAGGTAGAGTCTTGTTAACTAATTCAAAAGAAAGGGAGAATTCAGGGTATTAAAGAAGACAGTAATAGGTTTGACATTTGAGAAGGCTAATGCAAAATCTGACTATTATTCTCAAGTCTCTAGTAGAATTTTTGAACAATGGATGACTTAAAACATAGTGATAACACTGAAGTGTGGCCTGGTTATGTGCGTATGTGCCT
Source organism: Nesogale talazaci (assembly GCA_004026705.1). Lineage (NCBI taxonomy): Eukaryota > Metazoa > Chordata > Mammalia > Afrosoricida > Tenrecidae > Nesogale > Nesogale talazaci. The sequence goes on from PVJH01006015.1 coordinate 62,914, forward strand.
CTACTCCCACCAAAAGTTTCAGAACCCAAAAAGGGCAGTTCTACTCTATCCTAGAGGGTCACCAGGGGTCAAAATTGACATGTTGTCAAGGAATTAATTTGAGTACTTAGAGTTTAGAGAGAAACCAGTTCATGAATAACTGAAATCAATCATCATGATAAGCAGTATGAAACAAAAAGGGACCTCCAGGGAGGTCCTTTAATATGAGGCAATTCAGTGTGGAGAAATGTGGAAAGAGGCAATAACCAAGATAGCTTCTATCAGACAGTCAACTTCACAGATCCTTAATTGGAAACAATCATTAAGAAAGGTTCAGAAATATGAAAATAAAGACTATGGTAAGAAGGCATCAAGTGCATGCCCACCCCCCTTTTTCTCCATTGTTGTTAGGTGTCCAGTCATTTCCGGCTCATAATGACCCCATGTAAAATAGAACAAATAGAACAAAGCACTGCCCATTCCTCTGCCATTCTCACTTGAGACCATTGTTAAAGTCACCGTGTCAATCCATTTCCTTGAGGGTCTTCCTCTTTTACACTACACTTTCACTTTACCAAACATGATGACCTTCTCCAGGGTCTGGTCTCTCCTGACAAAATGTCCAAAGTATGTACAAAAAAGTCATATCCTTTTTACCTCTAAGAAGCAGTCAGAGTTGACATTTTACAAAAAATATTTTTTAAAATCCATTTTGCAGTACATGGGGCTTTCAATATTCTTTGCTAGCACCACAATTCAAATGCATAGATCCTTCTGTCTTTCTTATTCAATGTCCTCCTTTCATGTGCATATAAAACCATGGAAAATACCATGGCTTGTATCAGGAGCACTTTAGCTCTCAAATTAACCTCGCTGCTTTTCAGTAGTCAGAAGAAATCTCCTACAGTATATTTGCTCAATGCAGCATGTCTTTTGATGTCTTGACTATTGCTTCCATGAATATTGAGGGTGGATCCAAACAAGACAAAACTCTTTGACAGCATCAATCTTTTACCCATTTATCATAATGCTACTATTGGTTCAGATGTGAGGTTTTGGTCTTTGCATTGAGTTGTATTTCATCCTGAAGGCTACAATCCTTGATCTTCAGTCTCCTGCATTACTAAATCCAAAGAAGAAAGTATGCTATTTGAGAAGGATGGCAGAGGATGGAGTCAAATCACAAACATCCTCATAAAAACTTCTCACTCTTGCTAGCAATCATTAAAAAGACATTTGGAGATTGTTTTTAGTAAAGGTAAGACATGTTGAAGTAAGTGATTTGCAAGGCTCATTCTTGTTTTGATCCTTTGATAGTGTATTTAATATGGAAACAAATATGGGAATTTTAATGGAAAATTACTTGTGCAAACTGCAAACTGTCAGTATATGGGACCATAGTTGTTTGCATGGTACTTGAAGCTATGCCACTGGTATTTCAAATTCCAGCAGGATCTCATAGTGGAAAGACTAAGAATATGGACCTTCCCAAGTAAAACAGACAAAGAAAGACCTACTGATCTGCTTCTGAAGCTTAGCCAGTAAAAATACATGAATTTCCAAGGTAGTCCTACCTTTTTATTAATTAAGTTTATGTCTAAATAAATGAAACCCAAAAGAGTGGAAATGTCATTGAAAATGGTCCTGATAATTTCATCCTATGGAAACCACTGTATTTTTTTATAGTAAAGCTAATACCAAGGTACTATGTTTCTTTGTTTTGTCTAACTCAGCAGCATCTCTCACTCTTACTCTCTGTATTCCACACAAGTGGCATCCTGATAAAGCAATTAGGAAATGTTTTACTAGTTGATCAGCAATGACAGTGGATGGAAAACAATTCATAGCATATCTCAATTTTCTTTTATCCACCCATAATGTTAATCTCTGTTGTCCTACTTTTGTTGCCAGTGTTCATGCTTTGAGGAGACAAAATTCCTGCTTTGTATCTAAATAATTATTTTATTTTTATGGAATTTAGCAAAATTAAAAATATTCCAGCTAAACTCACATAATCTTGATTACATATCTGCTTAAAATATACCCCTGGAGGACTTTCCCAGAGGTTAGAGAAATATATTTTTAAATCTTGCCATCTTCATAGCACAGGAGTGCTTGCAGGGATTGCTACAAATATTTTGGTTCTTATCATTTTTTGATTTATAGATTGAGACTATATTGATAGTCTAATATTATCTGCGACTTTGCTTTCTGAGCAAGATTCATTTCAATCTGGAGAACAGCAACCTGAAAATAAAATATACCAAACCAGGTGTATTTTTTTGTCATTCTTCCTATAAAAGCATTTTGATATCATTCTTCCTGTCTGTTTTTTGTTTTGTTTTTTAGAGTTATATAGCAATACTTAAATTATGTCTCTGATGGATTGAAAGGAATCATCTCTATTTTGATTATTATTCTACCATTGTTTTTAGATTTACTGAGTAGTCATAGTTATGGGAGACTAAGAGGTATCATTCTATATCATAATTGAACACATTTAAAACTCTTCAGCTGCAACCTGATTGACAGGCTAAACCCTGTTACTCTTAAGTTTTAAATTGACAGCAAATTATGTAAATACCTGTGTTAGAGTTCTCTAGAGAAACAAAATCTTGACATTTATGATTTTACATATATATGTAAGTGTGTGTATTATATATGTGTGCATGGATAGAGATATAGCGCATGAAGGAATATAACAACTAATTAGTCCACACAACAGTTCAGAGGGCTCAGTTCAATGCACTTCCATGGAACAGTTAATATACTGGAAATTCTTGAACTCATGAAGGCTGATGGGTTCAAAGTCAAGGAGCAGAGAGCTGAGTCTTCCATAAAGCAATGCAAGAAGTCTGGTCCAAAGCAACAAAAAGCAGACTGGTCAATAACAGTCAGCCAGAGGACAAGATCTGTCAGTCCCAAGCTCAAGTTATGAATTTACCAGCAGTGTGGTGAAGCAGGACTAAGGAAACTCAAGTTCTATCAACACTATCTATGGGTTGGGTGAGCCTCAGATAGTGTACTTCACAAGTTGAGGCATAGAAGTAGCAAAGGCAGCTGCATGTTGGTCTGACCACCAGAGAACAAGAGAGACAAGCAGGACTTGTCAAGCCATTTATCTCTTTGCCCTCCAATCAATCTGCGACCTTGTGAGTCCACATGTTCCTATTGGTCATGTTCGCACAATGAACCTACCTATCACAGTCCACCCCTTACCACCTTGCCACCTGTACACAATTCTTTATCCATATATAATTTCCAGTCATTAATGAAATCACATTTACACCTAACATCCAACATCCATCATGCATATAAATGGACACACTGAATCTAATTGTATCTGGTACATCATACATAAACAAAGGAAAGATATTCAATAAACACATAAAAACTGACCATCACAAACTTCACTTTTACAATTGATCAAGTGGTCATAACTGATAAGTAGAACTACCTTTACTACCCATTCTGTATTACCTTTGCCCTCAGCAAGTAACTCCACTAGCCGTTGTTTTCTCTCTGGTGGGGTGATGCAGACCTTCATTCCTGAGGGGCCTGGGTCGTTAAATATCCTTTCAGAATTGGGTCCCTGTAACTTACCATTTACTTTAATCACAGAGCATGGTAGTTCCAAGAGACGGCCTACGGGATCTCCTGGATTCCAGATGTATTCTTCTTTACCTCCATTATGTAGCACCAATCCAATTTCTCCTTGGTAATCAGGATAAATCACACCACTCAGTACAGTGACATCCTTCCTGACCTGTTGATCCAAAAGCATGAGAAGACCAAAGTGGCCAGGGGGCATTCTCAGCTGCCAATTAAGTGGAATCCATGCTGTGTTTCCAGGTGCGAGAGTTCCTTCCTTCAAAACTAGGACATCCAGACCTGAAGCACGTAGGGTTGCTGGGACAGGAAGCAAAAATGCTGCAAGTGGGTCACTAGGAGTAAAAGTGAGTGGTGCCACTCCAGCTTCCACCCCTTAGTTACTGGACCCATGATCCCTGGCGATTGGAAACACAGTGCCATATATTGGCTGCTGGTTTTGAGCATGTACAGTCTGCTGGAGAACATTGGTCCAGCCCCACAAGTTATTGCCATCTAGCTGGTGCAATAATTGTGGAGGTCACTCCATTGTTCAAGGAAGCTGCTTCAGAATGATAAGGAACATGATGTGACCAGTGAATTCCAGGGACATGGGTCCATTGCTGCACCTCATTTGCTGTGAAGTGATTTCATTGATCTTAAGCAATGCTACGTGGGATGCCATGTTGGTGTATAATATATTCTATAAGTCCATGAATGGTAGTTTACGAAGAAAGATTGAGTGCAGGGAAAACAAATCCATACCCAGAGTAAGTGTCTATTCCACTAAGAACCAAGCACTGTTCCCTCCATGATGGACGTGATCCTATGTCATCAACTTGCCACCAGGTCGCAGGCTGATCTCCCTGAGAAATGTTCCCAAATCTTAGACTCAATATCGATTTCTGCTGCCACCAGATGGGGCACTCATCTGCCCTGGCAGTGGCAATGGACAAGTTAACCTTGATGAGTGGAAGTCCATGTAGCTGCACTCATGCATAACCTCCATCCCTTCCATCATGTCCACCATGTTCATGGGCCCATTAGATGATGGCAGGAGAGGCAAAGAAAAGAGGAAGACTAGTCTCCACAGTGTGTATCATTTTATCCATTTGATTGTTAAAGTCCTCCTCTTCAGAGGTAACCCTTTGGTGAATATTCATATGAGACAAGATTACCTTTACTTAGTTGGCCCATTTAGAGTGGTCAATCCCCACACCTTTTACCCACACCTCCTTGTCACCAATTTTCTAATCATATTTCCAATTCCCAGATGATCCAGCCAGGCCATTAGATACAACCCATGAATCAGTGTACAGTCTTACACATGGCAATTTCTCCTACCAGGCAAAGTGTATGACCAGATCTACTGCTTGGAGTTCTGCCCATTGGGAGGATTTCCCTTCAGGACTGATCTTTAGGGAGATCCCAGAAGGGCACTACAGTGTTGCTTCTGTCCACTTACGAGTGCCACCTGAAAATTGTGCAGCTCCATCAGTAAACCAAGCATGACTTTTCTGTTCTTCAGTTAAATTATCATAAGGAACTCCTCAGAAGGCCATAGGTGCAGACTGCGAGAAGGAAGATACTGTGACAGGAGTGCAGATTGTGTGTATGTGGGTCACTTTTTCATGCAGCTTACTTGTACATTCAAGTCCTGCTATGGCATGATCTCATATATACCTCTTCCATTTAACAAAGGATTATTGCTGAGCTCATCAAAATTTATGACTGTGTGTCAGACAATACCCAGTTCATGATGGGTAGTTCAGACCTTCTGGTGACTTGGTGGCCCATGGTGAGGCAGTCAGTCTTCAGCAAGGCCCAATAATAGGCCATCAGCTGTTTTACAAAATAGGCGTAGTTGTTTAAAGAGGATGGCAGGACTTTCCTCCAAAATCCCAAATGGCCTATGCTGCAACTCACTAATAGGGGCCTGCCACAGACTCCACAATGCATCTCTTATCTGTGACTGACATCTCGTGAACCATTGGGTCAGCTGGATCAGCAGCTTGCTTGGCAGAGCAGCTTGCTTGGCACAGCAGTTTGCATGGCAGCCTGAACCTGTTGCAGATCCTTTTCTGGGACCCACTCAAAATTGGGGGCCTTTCATGTCATTTGATAAATAGGTTGAAGTAGAACATCCAAATGAGAGATGTGTTTCCTTCAAAATATGAAGAGGCCCACTAGGCATTGTGCCTCCTGTTTAGTTGTAAGGGTGGAGATAGGGAGTAGATGCAATAGCTTATTCTTTATGGTAGTAGGAATACCTTGCCATGCCTCACAACATTGGATCTCTAGAACTCTTACTGAGGTGGTGGGTGCCTGATTCTTCACTGGGTTGATTTCCCAACCTCTTGCATGCAGATGTTGAACCAATGATTCTAGAGTCTTTGTATATCCTCCTTAGTGGATCCAATCGGCATAAGGTCGTCAATGTAATAGATTAGTGTGGCATTTTGAGGAAGAAACGTGATGAAAGTCCCTTCAGAATAAATTATGGCATAGGCAGAAGAGTTGATGTACCCTTTGGGGGAGTTGTGACAGTGTATTGTTGCCCCTGCCAGCTGAAAGCAAACTGCTTTTGGTGATCCTTCAAGGCTGGTATTGAGACAAAGTCATTGGCCAGATCAATAGCTGCATGGTAAGTACCAAGAGAATGTTATTTGCTCAACCAATTAAATGTCATCTGGAACAGCAGCTGCAATTGGAGTCACCACCTGGTTATGTTTATGATAATCCACTATCATTCTTCAGCTCCATCTGTTTTCTTCATAGACCAAATAGGTGAGTTAGATGGGGATGTGGTAGGGATCACCACCCCTGCATCCTTTGTCTTTGACGGTGGTCATAATCTCTCCAGGCACTCCAGGAATGCAGTATAGCTTTTGGTTTATTATTTTCCAAGGTGTTGAGAGTTCTAATGGTGTGCACTTGGTATTTCTTACCATAGTAGCCCATAATCCACATTTCAGGAATTCAATATGGGGGTTCTGCCAGTTACTAAGTATGTCTATCCCAATGATGTATTCTGAAATGGGGAAATAAGCCCAGCATGGGATTGGGGGCCCACTTAACCTACAGTGAGGCATTCCTGACTTAAACCTCCATTGAAAACTTGACCTTCACATACCCCCTCTCTGACCTGGGGACTTTCAAAACATTTTGTGTCTCCTTGAATTAGTTTCAGTTCAGAGCCAGTGTCCAGTAATCCCTGAAAAGTTTAATTATTTCCTTTCTTCCATTGAATGGTCATCCTTGGGAAAGGCTGCAGGCCCTTTTGGGGGATGGGCCCCTCTTCAAAGAGGCCTGGCCTTCCCCTCATTCAAGGGGTTGTGGATCTCTAAACTGGCTCAGTTCTGGGAATTGATTGAGTGGTGCTAAGTCTCTATTCTGCCGTTCACCTGATCTAGCATTCTTCTGCCTGTACAGATCACTTAACTATTTGGTAGGTTTCCCATATATTTTCCTCCTAGGGACACCGTAGCTAAGTAGCCAATTCTAAGTCCACATGATTAATATGGAACCTTGCTGTCCATTTTGATAGCCACATTCACCGAGAGGGCTCAGTTCAACTCAATTCAGTGGAACAGTTAATATACTGACAATCTTGTCCAAAGTCAAAGAGCATTCCATAGAGCAATGCAGGCAGTCGGTTCAAAAACAGCAAACAGCAGGGCAGGCCACCAACATTCAGCCTGATGATAGGATTCAACAGTCCCAAGCTCAAACAATTTATATACCAGTAATGCGGTGAATCAGGTCGCAAAGAAACCTCAAGCTCTAGCAGCAGGGTCCATGTGTTGCTGTCCCACAGGTAGTGTAGCTCACAACTGGAGGCAGAGAACTAGCTAAGGCTGCCACAGACTGGTCTGATCAGCAGAGAGCAAGAGAGAGAGAGAGAGGGGTTGGGCTTACTGAGCCATTTATCTCTTTGCCCGTCAATCGAACTGCGACCTTATTAATCCCACATGTTCTGATTGGCCATTTTGGCACAATACATCTACATACCACACTGCTACAGAGCTGAATTGAAATATACATTTGGAAAAAAATATCATTTTTCTTCAGTGCCATCTAATCAGTCTGACTCCTAGTGACTACATGTGAAACAAACCAGACACTGCCCAATCCTCTGCCATTCTCATAATCATTACTGGTTGAGCTCATCGTTACAGTAACTGCTAAAATCCATCTCCCTTAGAATTTTTCTCTTTCTGGTTCCTCTGACCTTTTGTTAAGCACAATGTTCTTTTCCAGGAATTTGTCCCTCTATATAATATTTCCAAAGTACATGATGACAAAAATATCCTGTCATCTTTACTTCTAATGAGTGTTCTGACTGCACATCTTCTCAAACGAATTTGTTTTCTGGGACTCGATGTATACTCAATATCATTTTTCACTTCCACAGCTGAGTGCCGTATCTGTATTTCAGTCTTCTATATTCATTGTACACCTTTTGCTTGAATATGAGGTGATTTGAATTACCACACTTTGTATCAAGTGCACCTGAATCCTCAAAATGATGTCTTTAATGTATGCAGCAGACTTACTCAATGTTTAATTATTTTGACTTTTTAATCATTCCTTATATGCATTGATTGTGGGGGTAAATAAAAATAAACTTATGGAAATTTTGAATTTCTCTCTACTTATCATGATGTGGCTTACTGGTTTGTTCATGAGGATTTTGACTTTCCTTGTGCTCAGGTTTAATTCTTATCCAATACTTTGATATTAATCCTTTTCACTTTCAGCAGGCAAGGTTGCCATCTGTATATTTTTAATGTGTTCTTCCAGTCCTGACTCTTTTCATATAGTCCAGTCTCTTGTGTTATTTGTTCACCATATAGACTAAATAATAGATATGGTGATATGATGCGTCTCTGACCACATCTTTCCTGATTTAAACCTTGTTCTGTTGGAGTACCTGCCTCTTGGTCTATGCACAAGTTATGCGTGAACACAGTAAGTATTCTGGATTTTCCAATGTTATTTATGATTTTTTATGAGCTACACAGTCTGATTCCTCTGTATAGGAAATAAAACCCAACAGATTTATTTCTGGTATTCTCTCCTTTCAGCCAAAATTCTTCTAACATGTATTTTAATAATTTCTTACCTATATTTTAAATATTATTTTGCTGTCTCCTATAAGGTATATTTGATGCCTTTAGTGCTTAATATGTCAAATCTATTCTGTAGATTATCTGTAAATTCAGATAGGATATACACAAAGTCATAATTTCATGATCACTCAGACTCACTCATTGCTATCAGGTCCATTCTGATTCTTCATGACCCTGTAGGACAGGGTCTACCACCCCTGTATGTTTCTCAGATTGTTCACAGGAGGAGAAAGCTACATTTTTCTCCTACTAAGCTGCCTAGTGATTTTGAACTGCTGACCTTGCAGTTAGCAGCCCAGTTTATAACTACTACTTTACTAGTGCTATTATAAACTGGTTTTACTTTTCTTCAACCTGAACTTGTATGTGAACAATTGATGGTCTGTTCTGTAGTGAATGCTTGTTTTATTTTTTACTGATATCAGTGAGCTCCATCATCCCTTTCCACTGATCTAATACATCTGATTCCTGCGTATTCCATCTAGAGGGACCCATCTATGAAGTTGAGTGTTAGGTTGTTGAAAATGGGTATTTGCATTTAATAAGTCATTGGTTTTGTAATCTTTAACATAATTTATATCACCATGGTATTATTTTTAACTACTGATTGTTCTTTGTTTCCAACTGTTAGATCCCAAGCAACAGTGTTTATCAATTGTACGTTTCAGTAAATGGTTAAAATATTCAATTTCAGCATATTTGGCATTAGTAGTGGGCAGGTAAATTTAAGTAGTACATCCATTCATTGCTTTTCCACTTAAGCATATGGATGTTTTCCTTTCACTGGCAGCATTTTACTTCAGGACAAATCTTTAATAATTCTTTTAGATAATAAATGAGATGCCATACTTCTTTTACTAATCATTCCTAGCATAGTAGACCTTTTTATTGTCTGGTTCAAAATGGGTAGTTCAAGTTTCTTTCAGGTCACTAGTGCTGAGGATGTTGATCTAAATGTTTTTATTTATTTTTGCACCTTCCAATTTTCCTAGGAAAACACTCTGTATCTTTTAATAGCTTTAGGAAATTATTATTAAATTTGATAAATCAAGTTTACTTTTTGTTAATGTTGAAAATAAGCAAAACAAAATATACACCATCTCAACATTTGCTACATGAATAATTCAATATTTAATAGAATCTTCACAGTGTGCCACCATTGTTTACTATCTGTTAAGAAATTATATTGCCAACATTAATACAGTGCCCCCTTAGCAAAAAAATCCAAAATCTCTTTTTCTTTTGCTTCTACCCTTGTTAATCACTAATTAATTTGATTTTTAAATGATTTGAAGTATCTCTATTGCCATCAAGTGCTAAACTGTTGACAACAAGGGATTTTCAAATTCGCAAGATTCTCTCACTAAGAAAGCTGAGGCCATCTGCTTCAGCCTGAGACTTGCAGCCTGAGAAACGTTGTGGAGCAATCAGAGGCAAGGAAAGCAATCAGTGGGGAAAATCTATTAAAGGCTGAATTGGAAATAGGATCTATAGGTAGATAGAAAATACAGAAGTCATCCTTTGAAAAGTACAAATATAGAGACTATACTGTCCTATTTGGGGCCTTCAAACTCTGTCCTGCTCTTCCAGCCCTAAAGCACAAAACTCAAGGAAATCAAGTATATGCCTTCCAAATAATTTAAAAACACTTTTGCATAGTCACATGCTTACTATGAATATTGTTTTGTTTTAAAGGAATAATGTGCTTATAAACACATTTTCATAATAAAACGATCTCAAAAATCAATTTTTTATGTATAAGGACATCATTTGTTTACTCAAATATTTTATGTTGTTGCTGAAGTTAGGTGCCCTTGAGTTGGTTCTGACCCACGGTGACCTTAGGCACAACAGAACAAACCACTGCCTGACCCTGTGCCGTCTTCACAGCTATGCCCATGCTTAATCGATTGTGGTAGCCACGGTGCCAATCCATCTCCTTGAAGGCCTTCTTCTTTTATGCTGCCCCTCCACTTTTCCAAACATGATGTCCTTTTCGAGGCACTGGTCTCTCCATGACATGTTCAAAGTACAGAAGACAAAGCCTTGCTATCATAAGCTACCTCTAAAGTGCACTCTGATTGTACTTCTAATACATATTGGGTTGTCTTTCAGGTAGTCCGTGGTACTTTTATTATTCTTGTCCAACAGCACAATTCAAATGTGTGGATTTTTCTTTGGTCATCATTATTTAATGGCCTACTTTCATGTGATATGAAACAATTGAAAATATCATGACTTGGGTGAAGCACTTATTCCTCAAAGTATCATCCTTGCTTTTCAATACTTAAAGAGGTCTTGCACAGTAGACTTATCTCAATGCAATCCAACTTTTGGTCTCTTAACTGCTTCTTCTAGCAGCATTGATTATAAACTAAAGCCATTTGCAACTTCAAACTTTTCTCCATTTTTCATGTTACTATAATTTTAGTAGTGATGATTTTGATTTTTTTTATGTGTTGTGTTTCATTCCAGCTTTTAGCAACCCGATGTGACAGGAAATTGCTGCCCTATTTTCTAGGATATAATCATTCTAAGTTTGTTACCTAGAATCTTTTAAACAATTAATTGTTAACCATTAGATTGCCACTTCAAAACTACCAGCCACTCTGTGGGAGAAACGTAAAACTCTCTGCTTCCATAGAGATTTACAGTTTCCCAGTTTCTGTGTAGGGTAACTAGACATAAATTGAGAGCAGCATGTTTTTCAGTTGAAATCAATTTAAGCACAGTGGTTTTTAAAGTCATGATTATCATTTCATGTAAATGTGATCATGCCATATCTGTCCTTGTAACTTACTAATTTCACTCCATGTATTATTTTCAAGTATTATCCTTGAATTGATATGCACCATTTGAAAGTAATATTATAACTATTGTAATTCAAGCAATGAGTGTTCCAATGTTGTTCAACTCATTTGCATTTATCTGAGGAGATGTGTTAGTCCGGGTAGACTAGAGGAACAAATTCCAGGACACGCATATCGATATAAGGAAAGGGTTTATATACAAAAGGAATGGGACATGGAAAAAGCATCCCAGCCCAGTCCAGTCCAAAGTTATAAGTTCGATATTAACCCATATGCCCGAAATCAGTCTATAAAGTCTTCTTCCGACTCACGAAGTCACAGGTCAGTGGGTGCAGAATCCCGGTGCTGGCAGGGCACCTCGCCTCCAGGGCTCGGGAACCATCAACAGGAGAAACAACTCATTGCTGGCAGAGGTCTCCATCTGGCCGCCCCAGCTTCAGAGGTCTGGCTCCATCAGGGCAAAGCTGTGTGGTCTCTCCACCGGCTCCTCCAGCTTTTTGAACGTTGCTAGCTTGTCTTGTCTGTGATTAATCATCTCAGAGACTAACTCCCAACAACTGGGGGAGATAACTTCTCATCTTCATGAGGGAAATATTGCGAGATTTCCCAGGAGTCTCAGGTGAAAGCCATGCCCACATAGAGGCCTCATCGGCTACTCAGTGGCTATCTCCAGATTAACAGGCTAGACTCCACCCCTACATTTCAATCATGAAATTAACATAAGCACATGACTGCCACAGGAGAGTAGGCAGAAATTTGGGCATGACTCTAGGAATAGGATGTGGATTATCAGTTCACATCAGAATTATGTTCATTCAACCATGACCATTTTATAAATATGTGTATATATACATATGCATATGATATATATACATGCACATAAAATTACATGCCTACTTTTTCTTGTTTTGTTATATGAGTAATATATTTTGCTGAAAACAAAATATAAGTAGTAATGAGTATCTCAATTGCATCAGCTTCTTTACTTACATCTTCCATTTCTGAACATATGATCACCATTTTGCTATCCACCTCATGCGATAGAAACCTTATGTTTAAATTTATTTGCTCTTCCCCACCAAAAGTAACAAAACTCCTGAAACAAGACTAACATATTTTAATTTGCTTGTACACTGAAAAAAAACCTGTGTCTTCCTCAATTCTGGTTCACAACGAGTAGGAACGTTGGCAGTGTGAATTCTTCTTATTTATCCCAAAGCCTCATAATTTCAATCAAATTCCTTAAATTGACTTTGGACATGTCCCTTTTCTGCTCAAGAACTTTTGATTTCTCCTTTTATGTCTTGCTACTAGAAATATCCAGTTCATTTCACTGGAATCTAAGATTAAATGCACTGTAGACTATGTTTCCAGTTATTATTGTTCACTGGACCTAGTGTTTAAAACGTTTGCAGTAACTTTTTCATTTTTCAAATTAAATGTTTCCCAACATTTAACTTTTTGCATAGCTCTTTTTTCAGTAACAATAATTTTCTCTTTTGTATACATCAAATTGCATACTTCAAAGTCTATCTAAATTATTGTATATCCTGCAGAATATCCCTGATCTCATCTGGATAGAGTAAAAATATATCCACTCACATATTTAGTTTATTACAGCTACTGCTTTTCTTCAAACATACAGAGGTGAATAAAATAGCATATTTCACTATACTTATTCTAAGGCTTAAAAGGAACCCTGATGATACAATGATTGTGTTTGGCTGCTAAATACAAGGTCAAGTTCAAACTCCCCAGGTGCTCCACTGGAGAAAGACTTGGCTTTCTAAGCCTGAAAAGAGTCACAATCTTAGAATCACAGAGTGTTGTTGCAAGTCAAAATTGACTAAATGGCAGTGAGTTTGTTTTTTTTTGAAAACCTTTAAATAACTTAATTAAATCTTACACTGTATTTCAGTCCTACAAAAGCAGATTGCACCGCCTCTGTTATTGCACTAGGATTTACAATAATGGGGAGTGTATTGTAAACTCATTGTACAAAGACAAAGGGCAAATTGCATAGGATAATCTTTAGTGTAGAATATAATGAGAATAACACAATAAAGGTACTAATGCTTAAAACATCCTAGGGTATTCAAAGAATATAAGAATGAGATGGGGACTAATAGAAATGAGACGGGCCCCTATTATAAAGAGTTAGTTATGGTAAGAAATGCCTCAAATGCAGTAGAAATTAAAAAAAACAGGACTTCAATCAACTAATGTATAAAAATTTAGCTAATAATATATTTATTTATATTTACGTGGTTAATATTTCATAATGTATGAGTTTGTTCCTTGCCTTATTGATGAAAAATGTTTATTTATACTAATGCTTGCAATGATCCATATGATATTTGACTTGGTAATATTATGATTTTAAAATGTTTCTATTAACATACCCCGAAGTTAAAATGTCTCAAAGTTAACTTATACAAAGTGTAACTTCTATTTGTGTTTTTTTTCTGTCCTAGGATCAGACATTGTTCAATGGTTACTAAAGAACTTAACTATAGAAGATCCAGGTAAACACATAATTATCCAATTGATAAACTTTTTTCCTATTTCTGAAAATGTTTAATTCAATTTAAACTGTGTTCTTTAGCATTTAAACAACTTTTATGGCTGTTGTTAGGTGACATTGAGCCAGTTGTGAGCAATATAATGACTCCATGCACAAAAGAAAGAAATACCGGCAAGAGTCTCACAATTTCCCCATTGCTTGAGTTCATTGTTAGAGCCACTGTGTCAATCCGTATTGCTGAAGGACTTCTCATTTCGGTTGCCCTTTTACTTTACCAAGCATGTTCTCCTTCTCCATGGCTAGGTCCATCCTGACAGCATCTCCTGATATTGTAAGACTAAATCATTCCATCTTTCCTTCTGGACATATTTCTCCCAAGACAGATTTGTTTGTAGGTTGTGGTGCTTCAATAGTCTTTGTCAGCACTGTGAGTCAAATGCAGACATTTTTCTTTGGTATGCCTTATTTGGTGTCCAACTTTCACATGCGTCTGAGGTACAAAATGCCCTGGTTTGGTCCACCATACCTTAGTCTTTAAAGCAACATCCACGCTATTTAAAACTCTGAAGAGATCTTGTGTAGCAGATTTGCCTAATGCAACCTGTTATTTGACTGCTGGTTCCAGGAGAGTTCATTGGGCATTCAAGCAAGACAAAACTCTTGACTACTTCAAACTTTTCTCTGTTTTTCATGGTATCACCGATTCTCCTTCTTTAGCATGGTCTCAAATCAATGTAAAGATAGCCATTGTAAAGAAAATGAAAAACCTCACAGTTCATAAGGTTTTCTCTTATTAGTATTCAATGCAGCATATTTGCTCTTGAGATGGGTCTTGAAATTCAGGTGCGATAGCTTCAACATCAGGTTTTCAGCTCATGTAGAATGGTTATAATTTTCTTCAGCTTCAGCTTGAACTTATATGTGAGAGATTGATGGCTGTTTCACAGCTAGCCCCTGACCTTTTTTCTTTCTCCCTGCTATCAAGTCAATTACAACCCATGCAACCATATAGAGAAAAATAGAACTGTCCCTTTGGGTTTCTGAGACTGTAACTCTTTACAGGACTTGAAAGCTGCACCTTTTCCTAATGGAGCAGTTAGTGGCTTTGAACTGCTAATCTTGCAATAACTGCCCAATGTGTAACTACTGCACCATCAGATTCTGGTTTTAGCTGCCAGTATTGAGTATCTCCATTGCCTCTTCCAAATAAATAGTAGTCAATTTGATTTCTGTGTATTCCATCTGGAGATTTCCATGTGTATAGTTGCTTTGTGTATTGCTGACAAAAAGTATTTGCTATGGACAACTTGCTGGTCTTGCAAAATTATATCATGTAATGTACAGTTTTGGTCTTCATTAGGCCGTTAGTGTCTGACAGAGTTTCCATGCTGTTTAAGGATTTTAGTAGCTACTTTTTCTGAAGTGGTCAGCAAATTCCTTCTTCTTAATTTCTTCTTAGTTGGGAAGCTCAACTCAAACCTGTGCATTTTGGGTCAACCAGATGGCATAACATGTACCACAATGTGACAAAGGCACAGACAAGTGGTGACTTAACCCTTAGAAATTCCATTTGAGGCTGAGCCCCGGAGGCATAATGGTTGTGCGCGGGATTGCGGCCCACTGGGATGGAGGTTCAATTCCAGCTCCCAGGAGCAAAGGCTGGGCCTCCTACTCCTACCACCTGAGGGCAGTGATACCTAAAAAAAATAAAATAAAAATTGCATTTGATATAATTTTAAATGCACTATCTTTGGAAAGAACAGAAATAGAAAACATATCAATAAATCTACACTATTTGGAATAAAAAACTATATTTTTCTGTGCATATAAAACTGTTAAAGAGATTAGACACCAAGTTCAAATCTCTTATCACATTTAATTCTAGACACCTGAAAAAATCTAGAAGGCATGCTGGTTAACTGACAGTTACATATTGTGTGTGTGTGTGTGTGTGTGTGTGTGAGGTTTTGCTGGTTTCTTTGTTCTATGTAAATTCCTCTGTTAATTTAGTCTGTGTTCATTCAGTGGGCTTTTTATTGTTGCTTTAGTGTTCATCAAAAATTAATGATTTAAAATTTTTTATTTGACAAAGTTTTTAAGTTTTCTTTGATATTACATAGTCATTTCTTTATCCTAGGCTTAAATAGGCCTGTTTTCTAGTGTAACCACTTGACTTTGTTTCCATGATTAGTTCGGTACATTTATTTTTTATTGGCTTCTTTCTTTTTAAATATTTTATTAGACGCTCATACAATTCTTATCACAATACCTAGATTTATCCATTGTATTTCAAGCACATTTGTACATTTGTTGCCATCATCATTCTCAAAATTCTTTCTACTTGAGCCCTTGTATCAGCTCATTTTCTCCTCCCTTCCCACCCCTACTCCCTCACAAACCCTTGATAATTTATAAATTGTTATTATTTTGTCATGTTTTACACTGCCCAATGTGTCCCTTCACCCATTTTTCTGTTGTCTGTAGCCCAGGGAGGGGTTTATATACAGATCCTTGTGGTCGGTTTCCCTTTTCTCCCCACCTTCTTCTTAGTCTCGGGTATCACTCCTCTCATTATTGGTCATGAGGGGTTTATCTGTCCTGGATTCCCTGTGTTTCCAGTTCTTGCAAATTTCACCTTAAGTTCTTCAGTGTCACTCAGTATTTTGCCCATAGAATTTTTCACTATTGCAATCGAGGAAGGAGTGAGTTTTTTCTTCATTTCTTTACCATGAGAACTGCTGAATCACCTCTTTCTTTTCGGTTTGCTTGCCCTCAATTTTTCACCTTCTCATTCGAATGCTTCGCTTTGTCTTCTTGAACCACTCTTTGAAACCCCCTGCGTAGCTCTTTTATTGCATCATATCTTCCGTTGCTTCTAGCTATTTTACATTCAAGAGCAAGCTTCAGTCTCTTTTGACTTTCACTTTTTCTTCTTCTCATTCTTTCCTATCTTACTAATGATCGCTTGGTTTCTTTATGTGTGATGATCAAGATACTTTCTTCTTGATTTCCCCCCCACAACTATAGAAGACCAAATGGTTAACATTCCAATCAAAGCAATGATGAGAAGGCAAAGGAGGACAGAGAACACAGGTGGTCAGTTGGATTCCTATCTATTTCATCTGACCAGGTTCATGTACATACTCACCATTTGTGTGGTGCTTGCTTCCAGAGAGTTGCTGAGAAGTCCCGGGTTCTTCCAGGACATTTGTAGTTTTCTTTGTTGCCTTCTTTACAACTTGATATAATTGGTACTTTATTTTCAATATCTTAAGTTTATTTTGTGTTGGACACTTCTTTATCTGAATTGACTTCTCAGTGGTATTGTCATGCATAGTCAACTCAGGTTTTGTATACTGTTGTTAATTCTCTCCCCAATATTCACTCCTTAGTATTTCTTGTATGATTGGTTTGGTTTTACAAATTCTGTTAAGTTCTGTTTTTTAGAAATGTCCAAATATCACTATTTTACTGAAAGGACAGTTTTGCTGGAAATATAATCATCTTTTTCTATTTTTCCAACTCAAAAAAATTTTTTTCCAACTCAAAATTTTTATCTCATCACCTTCTTGTTTGTATGGGCCTGGCTAGGAAATCAGAGTTTAGTTGTAATGGTTCCCTTTATAGGTAACCTTTTGCTTTTCCCAAACTACTCTCTCAAGACTTCTTCACTACTTTTGATTTGGGAAAGTTGATTACGCTATATATTGGTGGTTTTCTTTTGGATTCTATCTTAAGTTTATTCAGTTGCTTAGATGCTGATTTTTTTTCATGATGTCAAGCAAATATTCTTCCAAGAACTCTTCAATAATATTTGCTGTGTTGTTCTTTCCTCCAGAGAATTGCAATCAGAAATAAATTATTGTTCTTGACTGTGTGACACATATCTTTAGAATTTTCAGTTTTTCTCTTTTTTTTCTGATTGTTTCTCTAGTAGATTAGTATTACGAGATTTTTCTTCAAGTACACCAATTCTGCCTTTTATAGTTTCAAGTCTACTCCTTTGCTCTTTCAACATTTATCCATTTTTAAAAAACAGTATTAATCTTCTCATTTCCATTTGCTGATTTGGTTTGGTTTCTAATTTTTCATTTATATTGTAAGTTCTTATATATTCTAAATTGCTCTGATTTTTTTTCAGTTTTCACTTCTTTCATCTACAGGTTTCTTATTCTTTCTCTAGTTTCATTGTCATTTTTACCTTTAGAAATATTTTCTGGCTGTGTATTTTGATCACTTGTTGGGACCACTTTGCTCTTTTGCTCTTGTGAACTAAAATTGTCCAATGTCTCTGAGAGATTGTGATATTGTTGTATTTATATTTAATTGATCATTGTATGTTTATATTATCTCAGTCACTCACTACCTGGCTTCTGGTAGGCGTGACAGAGATTGTGAGTTCTTGTCCATGTAGCACAGGTAAGGGCAGATGTGTCTTGCATTGGCTGCGATCTGTCTATGAGGGCTAAAGATACAGGAGTCTGTAGTAGTCTCAGGCAGTAGATGTGACTGCATGAAGTATGGGAGTAGCTGGTCTGTGTAGGCAGGATTACGTCTCCTATTGTTTAGGACAAGAGAAAAATATAAAAATAAAACAACAGCAGATAATAAACAGCAATAAAATAACTAGAAAGGAAAATACAATGGGAAGAACATTTCAATGACTAGAAAGGGGGAAAAGCGATTAGCAAAAAATGAACTCAGGAAGGGAGGAAGGGGAGGGGAAAAATGAACTCAGAAAGAAAAAAAGAGTGAGGAAATGGAGAAAAGAAAAGAATAATCAAAACAAAGAACGAAAATAGCAAAGCTGACAAATAGCATATTTTTAAAAAGGGAAATAGAAGAAAAAGGAAAAAAAGAAAAGAAAAGAAGAAAACTGAAGTAAAACTCCAGAGGAAAAAATTGTGGGCAGCAGGTAAACTGGTATGGATCGGAACCTTTTGCCAACCAAAGAGCTCACAGGATGTTTTTATTGGTGAATAAAGGATGGCCAGCCTCATTTTTGACAGAGCTCCTGTTCACTTGTTTACCTGTCTCTGTTACTGTTGTCTATGGATAAGGACCTAATTCAGAAGTAGCCCATGCAGGCTCAGACAGTGGCTGGGGAAAAGATGCATATTTCCAGAAGGAGCTATTTTGGAACCAGAGAGAAAACGGGGGCAGAAGATAAGACTATGGAAGTGCTTCTTGTCATTTAGAGTTGCTGGCATAAGGTCACTTGTCTAACAATGTGCTTTCCTGATGAGGTGGAACTGAAGACTGTGGGTGTTGCACCAAAATCCCAATGCACAGGGACACAGAGTCAGGCTGTTAGCTTGCTTTGGGATGGGTGATGGTGAGGGCTGGTTACAACTTTGATCATAAGGACTTTATGGAAACAAAGCAGATTCTACCTTTCTCAGAGTCAGTTACCAGTGTGCACTTAGTTTGTCCTGATAAAGCAATGCTGAGGATTGGACTCTATCTTGATACCAGCACATCAGACTAGCAGATAATTCATCCATCTACCTTTCTCTAATCATTTTCATTCCGCTTTTCCCCTGGTTGATAATCAATATATTTCTATATCATTTCCTCAGATCGCAGAGTTCCAGTATTATCATCTGTACTGATTGATTTGTTTTTTCTTATCTTTTTTTCAGAGGGTCTGTATAAAATACATGCCAGTCAACCCACCATCTTGTTGGTGTCTGCTAGACCTTTCTTAAGCAACATTTCTATATTGTTTCAAATTACCAACTTTTTGTTTAAGTCAAGCATTAAATATGTACACCATTACTACCTTCACCCTGATTTTGATTCACTGGGGCCTTATATAGGTTTATATAGGATCTCTTATATAGGGTTTCAGAGACTGAAAGTCTTTACAGACACCCAATCTGTCTCCTTTAGAGTGACTGATGAGCTTGAACCAATTATTTGCATTCAGAAGTTGATCTTTATCTCCCAGCTCCACTAGGGCTCCTGGTTCTCAAAACTCACTGCCATTGAGTCTGTGCTGACTCATAATGATGCCATGTGGGCTTTTGAGACTGAAACTATCTACAGGAGTAGAAAGCCCAATCTTTCTTCTACAGAGCTTCCGGTGGTCTTGAACTGCCTTCTATGAGGATCACCGTGTAACACCTTACCACTATACCACCAGGGCTCATGGTTGCAAGTGCAATATTCATAATTATGAAAATAAATGGTTTGATCTTACTTCTAAACTCCTTTGAATGCATAAATATCCGCATAAATATCATTTTATGGCATTTGAAGCATGCTGAAAATTATCAAAACATAGTTATAAACCACAAATACTTCCAGAAGGTGTGGTAAGATAATCAAATTAAACAAAAATAGCATCGTATTTATTAAGACATCTGGAAATTACTAGATAATTCAGTAGTTACTCTTCTTATGAATAAACATTTAGTGTTCTTTTCTTCAGTCTCTATGTATTTGATTTCACTACCTTTTGCTTATCTTCATTAAAACTTTAATCCTAATTTTTTCTATGCCTGGAGTTCAAAAGTTTTCTCGTTCCCTCTTTTGGGTCTCTACTCTGAAAACTCCATCATGGGCTCTCACTGAGTTTCTCTCTCTGGCTAGCCATGTTAATAGTTTCCTTAACTCCAGACTGCTGAGAATACACTGGATAAAGATTAGTATAAAGACCTGCAAGAGAGCTCAAAAAGGTTAATGGAAAAATATTGAAAGTTAGTAAAATTCCCTATCCCTTCTGAAATTTAGCCTATTGTGGGGAAATAAGGGGAAATGGAACCAGGAATCACAGGGAGGGAGTAGAATAAATGGGATTTTTTTATGGAGACTCAAATCAATGACAAATTATTGAATGGAAAACTGATCTGTTCTGCCAGTAGTCACCCAAGTTTCAATAAAAAGATAAATAAAATTAAAACCCCATGATGTTTTCGAAGCTCCCTCATGTACAGAGCCCTTGATTTGATAATTATAGAGGATGTGATATCTGCTCTGAATGGTGCTAACTGTGAGTATCCAGGAATTTGTAACTAGATCATGGCTCTAAATAAATACTGATTGTCATGGGCTAGTTATTTTCACCTTCTCACCATTGTAACATTAAAGACAAGTCAAGACAAAAAGGGCCGAGTAGGAGAGGGTAGAGGGCTGGGACTCCTTAGGGCAGTCAGATTTCATCAATCGGTCACTGTTGTTATGTGCCCTCAAGTGCGCTCCAAGTCATAGCAACCATCTGTATAACTAAACACAATATTTCTGCTTTGTGCACCTTTTTCATGATCTTATTATGTCTATTGTGAAAATCTATTTCAACAAGTGCCCTGCATTCCCCTCTACCTAACCACTGCAAAGGAGACATTTATAAAGCTCCTTTTGACTAAAGCTGTTATGATTAAATTTAATCCAATTCTGCCTAACCTGCTTTTTTCTTCAGTTCTTGCCTGAGAATCCATAATTTCATCCTAGACAAGATTCTGGTACCTATATATTTTAATTGATAGAAGCGATAAATAACCTGGTAATGTATTCTCTGAAGTCAAAGTAGGATGTTGAGTAAAACATTCAAAAATGGAATTTTGATTGAGTTACATTGGCATAAGATGACAGGAAGGAATATTTCTTTCCTGATAAGGATTTAGAAACAAAATCCAAAGAAAAATCATGAGCAGTTGAATGTTAAATTAGGCAACCAGTTTCCAAATTAAGAGCATTGGTGCTAATTCCTATTATTAGGTACAACCTCAAAAAAATTAACTTTATCCTCAAAGTTTCTTACCTATTTTTATGAGAGATATTGTAACTCTCATTACAATCCATACATCAATTGTATCAGGCATATTTGTACATACATTGCAATCATTCTTTTCTAGACATTTTCTTCCTATTGAGCCCTTGGTATCAGCTTTTCTTTTTTCCCTCCCCACCCCCAGTACCCTTGTGACCCCTTAATAAATCATAAACTCTTATTGTTTTCTATATCTTAGGTCAACCGCGGTCTTCCTTCTCCCAGGGTTTCTGTTGTTCCTCCCCCTGGAGGGTGTGTGTGTGGCTATGTGTCATTCATTGAAATCGATTCTCCTGTCTTCCCCTTCTCTGTTAACCTTCCCCCTACCTTTTCTTTGAATCCCTATCTTATGAGTACTTATCTGTACCTGTGCACATGTTCCAGTCTAACTTTCAGTGAAAGGCAGCAATGGTGTCATGATCATGGGGGGTGAGGAAGCCTCAAGGAACCAAAGGAGTATTGTGTGCTTCTGCAGTGTTTTACTGCACCCTGGTTTACTCATCCCTTTCCTGTGAGCCTTCTTTGAAGGGATGTCCCATTGTCTACATGTGGGTTTTGGATCTCTGCTCTGACCCCCCTTGTTCTCAACAATATTGCTTTTTGCTTGTTTCTTTGTTTGTTTGGGGGCTTTTTATGATCTGTGTTACCCAGTCCCATGATGACACCTTATGATAGCACTGTCTGATGTGCTTCGTCCATGTGTGCTTGATGCTTCTCTTCTAGGTGGTGGCTTATTTAACTTCAAGCCTTTAAGACCCCAGGCACTAGATCTTTAGATAGCTGGGCACTGTGCATTTTCTTCACATTTTTTTATGCACCTATTTTGTCTTCAGTGATTGTGATGGCAGGGTGAGCATTACAGAATGCTCGAACAAAGAGTTCTTGCATTGAGGGAAGGTATGAGCAGAAGCCTGAAGTCCATCCACTACCCCAGTGGATTGCCATATAAATATATGTGCCTAGACCAATATCTCAATTTTTATGAATTAATGTATTTACACATGTGCACACCTATGCTTATACCTCTATCTGTACCTTTGCTTTCAAGATTTCTCCTCTATTTTCCTTTACCTTCCTCCTGTCCACCATATTGCTTGCCATACTTCGACTTCTTAGTCATTCATCTCAGCTGTTGTTCCAACACCTCTAGGATTTCTATGTTCTCCTTGTTGTTGATTTTAATTTCCTAGTTGTTTCCCTGTCTTTGGCATTTTTGCTCAGTTCTCCCTTTTTCCGCCTCCTCTTTCTTCTCCAAGTCCCTCCAGGTTTGTTGGTTCTGTTGCTTTCTCCTTGATCTTGCTTCCCATGTTGGATCTTATATAAGTAGGCAAACAAACAATAACAGAGACCAAACAAAGAATTTTTTTTAAAAAGAAAAAGTTAAAAACATAATGCCAGCTCTGTCTACTGACCCTTATACCTATCTTCCTACAGCTTGTGGTAGAATTCTGGAAACTGCCTCTCCTAGTCTGGTCTATTTGGGCCTCTGTGGCTTTGTTTTCCCCATTGTTGATCTGTTATTTTCCCATTTTAATTTGCCCACATTGTGGGGGATTCAGACTGAACAAACTCCCTGCTGAGTGTCTCCAGTATTGTCCTCTGTCTCCAGTGAAAGGACAACACCTCTTGTGCTGTTATCCCTGTGCTTTAGCAACTTCATGCAGGGACTTCGTCTTCCGTGCTTGATGTGCCAGTATGAAGTCTAGACCATCCTTTTTCTTTCTTGGTTTGCTTCCATGTGGAAGTGGTATGCCATACCTTCTCCCCAACCTGTAGGTTTAGTGTTGTTCTCTGTAGCACATACTTCTAGGGAGGGGTCAGTTTGCTTCTAATAGGGGCCAGTCCTATCATGCCCCTCCCCCTCCCCCACCTTTCTCCTTCCCCTGCCACAATTTCCCTTTCTTTGTGTTGGACCAAAAACATCCAACTGACAGTTTTTTCTTCCATACCTACTGTGCTGATTATACTTACCCCAGGGGACTCATATTGTACTTGTCCTTTTTGTGATTAAATGGCCTTGCTTAGCTTAATTTCCTCAAAATCTTCCCACGAAACAAAGTGCTTCATGTGATCATCAGTGATTTTTCATGATGCATAGTACTCTATTGTGTGTCTGTGTCAGAGTTTGCTAATCCACTCTTCTATCACTGGAAAGATAGGCTGTTTCTAATTATTTGTAATGATGAATTGTGCCACGATAAATATTGGAGCTCAGATGACTGGTTGTGATTTATTTCTTACTTCTGTTGGGTATATGCCCTGCAGAGGAATTGCTGGGTAATAAGGTAGCTCAATTTCCATTTGCTTTAAATATCACCAGATCACTTGCACTTGCAATAGAGGCTGTATGTATCTATATGACCACCAGAAGTGGAGGAGAGTTCCTGTGTCGGCATATCACCCACAATATTTGTTACTCTCATTTTCTGATATTGGCTGTCCTTAAGGGTGTTAGATAATATTTTATGATTGTTTTAATTTGAAATTCTCTGATGGTAAATGGTCAGGAGCATTTTCTCATATGCTTATTGGCAATCCATGTCTCCTCCCTAGTTAAAATTCTTTTCATGTCTTTTGTCAATTCTTTGGGTGTTGACAGTTTTTCTCTTTTGCAAACTAGGAAGGTATTGTGGGTTTTCATAATAAGCTGCTTTTCTGTTGTGTCATTGCTAAAAATCCTCTCTCAGGCTATGCATTCTCTTTTAACCCTCTTGGTGAAGTCTTTTGATGCACACAGGTGTTTTTATCCTTAGTATATCCCATTTGTCAATTTCAGGTTCACCTGTGTGTACCCTTCCCTATCCCAATCAGCCTATGTATTCCCTGAGCAAAGGTTCTTATGTTTGTCCCAATTCCTTCATTTATGATCCTGATAGTTTGGCATTTTAATTTTGGTCTGTGATCCACCTTGAGTTTGTTCTTCTGCATGGGTTTAGGTATACACCTTCTTTTATTTTTCTACAGATGGATATCCATTGTTTGTAGCATCAGTTGTTAAACAGGGAATTCACCTCCCATTTGATTCTTTTTTGAAACTTGTGGAAGATCAATTGTCTTTATGTTGATGGTGTTATTTCTGGCTTTTTAGTAATTTTCCATTGGTATGATAATCTTTCATTATACTATTACCACCCTGTGTTGATGAGTGTGGCAGTGTAGCAGGTGTTAAAGTCAGGTAAAGAAAGCTTTCCAACTTTGTCTTTCTTCTTGAAGAGTTCTCTGATAATTCTGGGCTTCTTCCCATTCCATATGCAAATTGTGAGGATATTTTCAATTCTTTGAAGAAGGGTGATGGTATTGGAATCAAGATTGTATAAAACTTATAAAGTACCTTGTGTAAGAGTGACATGTTTACTGTACTGAGACATCCAAACCACAAGCATGGGATATTCTTCCATTTATGGAGGCCGCTTTCGATTTCATATAGTAGGGTCTTGTAGTTTTCCTTGCATAAGTCTTTTGGATTTGTTGTTGTTGTTGTTAAATATATTGCTAGATATTTCCATTTTTTTCTTGATTATTGTGAATGATACTGCCTTCTTGATCTCTTCTTCCATGGTCTTGTACAATATGTAATAGAATTCTGTTTGTTCATCTTGTATCTTGCCACACTTCAATATTCCTTTATCGCTGTCAATACTCCTGAAGCTTTTGGGATTTTCAATGCATAGAAAATGTTGTCAGCCAATAGAAATTGTTTCACCTCCTCCTCTCCCAGTTGGATACCTCTAATTTTCTTGTGCTCTCGTATGTTGTCAGCTAGAACCTGCAGTACTATGCTTAATAGAAGTGGAGACAAGGGGTATTCTTGTCTAGTCCCCTTTTTCAGTGGGGTTGGTTTCATCTTTTCTCCATTGATTATGATTTTGGCTACTGCCTATTTGTAGATAGCTTGTATTAACTTTAGGATTGTGCTTTCCATTTCTATTTCTTGAGTGTCTCTGTTAGGAGTGGGTGTTGGGTGTTGTCAAATGCTTTTTTCTACATCTACCGATATTATCACGCAATTCTTACACTTTTATTATCAATATGGTGTATAATTTTGATTGCTTTTTGAATGTTAAACCATCCTTGAATTCCTAGTATGAATCCCAGCTGATCAGGGTGGAAAATGTGTTTTATATATTTTTGTACTGGTTTTGTGAAATGAGTTTGGAGTTTGCCACCTTTTTCTGTGCTCTGAAATAATTTGTATAGGATCAGTGTCAGCTCTACTCTGAATACTTCTAGAATTCTCCTGTCAATCCATGAGGACTGAGAACTTTTTTTGTTGATAATTTCTTGATAGCCATGTGTATTTCTTTCTTTGTTGTGGGTCTATTGAGATATTTTTACCTCTTCCAGGAATAATCTAGAAAGGGATTGTTTTTCCAAGTATTTGCCCATGTCTTCCATATTGTTGAAATCATTGAAATACAGACTTTCATAATAGTCTGTGATTATCCTTTTAATCTCTTTGGGATCCATTGTGATTTCCCCCATTTCATCTCTCATCCTGGCTTGTGGTGTTTTCTTCATCCTTTCCTTGGTTAGACTTGCCAGCTGTCTGTCAATTCTACCTATTCTTTCAAAGAGCCAGCCTTTTGCTTTACAGATTTTTTTTGCTTTGTTCTCTTGTTTTCCCACTTCTTTAACTCTGCCCTGATTTTAATTTTTCTTTTCAAAATTTTTTTTCTTTTCCTATTAGAGGGGTGGTTCTGTTGGCTCTATTCAAGATGCTGGCAGGTTCATGATAGTGTGCAAGTCATATTTCTCTTCCTTTTTCATATATACTTACTGCTATTGAACTACCTCTGAAAACTGTTTTTTTAGTACGACATAGGTTTAGATATGTTGTATTCTCATTCTCATTAGTTTCTAGAAGTTTCCTAAATGGTTTAATTTAGGCCAGTACCAATTCATGTCACAGAATATTGTTACTCATCCTCTAATGTTTGCTCCTGTTTTCCTGGTCATTTTTTATTGATTGTCAGATTTATGGCATGGTCATCCATAAAGGACATCTGAGTAATAACTATGTGTTTGAATATCTCAGGCTCAACTTGTGCCCCAGCATGTGGTCTGAAAAAACGCCTGTGCACTTGAAATAATGTCATTTTTTTTTCATTTGGAGGAAAGTTCTATCAATGTCTATCAACGTCCAGTTGCCTAATTGTAGTGTGTAGTTCTATAGTCCACTTGGTGATCTACTTTTCAAGTGATCTATCTTTCTCTGAGAGTGATGTATTAAAGTCACCTATGATTATTAAATTTGCCTTTTTTCCTCTTTTGAATAGTTTTATTCAAAATTTTCACTGGTCTCTCATTAGGCATGTATGCACATATAATACTTGCTGGTTCCTGGTTTACTAATTTTTTGAGCATTATGTTGTGGCCCTCCTTGTCTCTTAGGGTTTGTACCTTGAGGTCAATTTTATCAGAGATCAGAATTGCCAACTAGCTTTTTAAAAGTCACCATTTACGTAGTTTACTTTCCACCAGTCTTTTATTCTTTGTCTATTTTTGTCTGTAAGGTTAATATATGTCTCTGGTTGGCAAAAGATTGATGTACTGTTTTCTGAACCAGTCTGCCACCCTTTGTCTTTTATGAGTGAATCGAGGCCATGGGCATTCCAATTAATTTCACCATCTGTGAATTTATTGCTGTCATCTCAAGTACATTTTGTGTTGGTGTTTTCCTATTTCCCTTCATAACAGTGTGCTGTGTTTGTGTGCAGGATTTCCTTCTTGCCTTCTTTCCCCTCTGAGGCCATGTTATCTGGTAATTTTTATCAACATGTTGGTTTCTGGATGGAGTTGGGCCATATGGTGGGCTCCTGCTTGTGGTTGGTGTATATTGGTCTTCTGATCACAGTGGGTTAGCAAGAATTTTTCACAGGTTTGAGTGTCTTATTGAGTTTTTTTGTTGTCCTGGAAAACTCTTACCTCACCTTCTAACTTAATAGATAGTTTGTCAGGGTAGGGCATTCTCATTCTCAGCATTTTCTTTCAGCTTTCAGAAGATGTTACTCTACTTCCTCTTCCTCTTCATGGTTTCTGCTGAAAAGCCTTAGAATGTTTCTTACCTGGACACCTTTGTATGTAACCACCTCATCTTCTCTTCCTGCTCTTAAATTTTTCTTTTTCATTGAAGTTGGATGATTTAACTATAATATGCCCTGGTGAGTTTTTCCTGGGGTTTAGTGATTTGATGACCTCTCTGCTTCCTGTCTGAGTGTCTGGTTCTCATTCATGAAGGTAGGGAAATTTGCTTTCAGAAATTCCCTCACTAGTTTAGTTGTTGACTTCTTTGTTGTGACTTGTTATGGTAGAAAAATTATTTGAATATTGTTCCTCTACATAGCACCTGTCATGGATCTCAGCTATTCTTTGGCCTCTTTGGATATTTTGACTGTCTTTTCTGTTTGTCAAAGCCTGCCTGATTGTCAGCAGTATCACTTGTACAGTTCTTTGCCTGTTCTGGTCTGTTCATGAAGTCAGTGACCTTGTGTTTTGCGTCTGTTCACTTCATCCATTAGATGTTGTATTTCCCTTCGGTATGTGGACTTCAACTCCTCTCTTGTGGATTTTATCTTCACTATCATTGCTTTCTCATTCTGAGTTGCTTCCCTCCTCTCCAGTATTACTCCAAAAAGTCTTTTGAAGATTTATTTTTGTGGCCGAACCACATCTGATTCTTCTATGAATGTTGTTACCTCCACTGTTGTATTTGCTCTTTCTTGTTTACTGGTTGAGGGTGTTGTGGTATGCTTCCATGTCATTTTTGACAAACCGTGGAACATGTTTCTGGGAGATGAATGGGGCCCTGAGTTCTTTCTTTATGAGACTTAAAATAGTGTTTTTGAGCCCTGCCTGTGACCTTTTAGGGTATGGCATTGGACTGCTATATAGGCATTGTGCCATGGTGATGCAGTGACCGATAGCATTCTGGTTTCTGTAGTCTTACATTCAAAGTTATACAAAGGACCACAGCCTGGAATTGAAAGTGTTTTTACCAAGAAAAAATAGTTTCACCTTTTTATAGTGGGCTTGTGGGGTGCCCTGGTATGGGGGTTTCCCTGCCCTCTCACCCAGGTACGGAGTGGGTCAGCTAATCAGAGTGGGTTTGGGATCTGAATTTGTCCCCAGTTTCCATCCTGTGACCCTCCCCTCTCTCCAGTTGTGCTCTGTGGAACTGGCGTACTGTCAGAACTAAATACCCCAGTGGATCTTCAATTGCTGCAAATTATTATCACCATTACCACACTGGCAGGCATGGAACTGGGGAGAAATGGGAAGGACATGGCTGATGTAGGCATAGTCACTCCATGCCTTGCTGGGGAGTGGAGTTGCAGTGCCCTAGACTGCACACCAGGAGGGCTAATAGCATAGGAAATTCCAGCGTGGGGTCTTGTGGAGAGCACTCAGAAGCTCTCTATGAGGCTCTCTATGACCACTTTTATACAGCAGTCAGGGGAAATTACTTCTTGCTGCACGAGTAAGGTGCAGGCAGGAGAGGCAGACACCATCCTTCTGGATTTGTCAAGGAGTTAGTGGGGCCCACATGCAGACACAGTGAACTTAGAAGATTTCAGTGTGTTTTCGATTCATTTCATGTTTGAAAATCAAAGGAGGAGGCCTGAACTGAACCGCAATGCCCTGGGTCTATTTCTAGCACCCAGCCTCTCAGTATTGACCTCTTTACCTCTTAATTTTCTGGTTTGGCAGCTAGAGAACCAGGTGGTTGATTCTATCTTGACACCATCTTCACTTCTTCAATCCAGTATACTTTTATGAGCTGTTTTTAGAGAATTCATTTTAATCATTCAGTTACTATGATTATATTATTTTTTAACCCCTGAGCATATCAAAGTGTTTATACTAATAGAAATATTTTCTGCTTCTTTAATGCTACTTTTTGTGGCCTTGATTAAAACTAACCAATCATTGATTTTATTCTGATTTCTTTGTGCCTCATTCTACATCCTCCCATCCTCCCCACTTTGAGCCGAGTTTCTGAAATAACCATGTTTCTAACTATGTAAGCTGGTGTGTTCTCATTCAGATGTGTCTCTAATAAAACACAAGTCTTATGAGGTTTCAGTTAACCTCTGAGAGATTTTCCTCCCTACATCACCATGGTTTACTTTTCTAGTGATTGATATTTCCCAGTGAAAGGTAAGCCTATCAAGTAAAAAGTAAGCCTAAAAAGAAAGCCTATCAAAGCATCAGCCTCATTCTGGTATCTTCTCATTTATTTATTGATCGTTCATGATATATTTGTATATATTGAAAAGGGTGTAGCTTTAATGCATCCATTTTTCTTCTATTCTCCTTTTAAAATATTCTCCCAGGCATATGAAACTACTAGAATGATCATGACTTGAGCCAGCCTTTTGAAGACAATTATGTATACAGACTCCTGGAGAGCACTTTAAAAGCCAATGTATTTAATAAAATGGAGACAGATTGCTTTGGAATTTTTAAAGATGTGGCTGAATCCGACCTTATTGTATAGAAGAACTAATTACCACCCAATCTGTGCCATCTTTATAATTATCTCTATATTTGAGCTTATAATTGCAGTCACGATGTCAATAAATGCCACAGGAGCTTTTCCTTTCTTCACTTGCCCTCTAAAATTATGATACAATTCCCCAAGAGCTAGTTCCTGCTGATAACACAGCCAAGGTACTTGAGAAAAATTGTTGCTGTCCTAACTTCTTCTTTTTTGTTTCTGTAAGTTTGTTTTTTGATCATCACTCCCCTCTGGTGGTGGGAGTAGGAGGCCCAGCCTTTGCTCCTGTGGAGACGCTGCTGGATATGAACCTCCATCCCAGTGGGCCGCAGTCCCGTGCACAACCACTACACCACTGGGGCTCAGCCCCACTGTCTTAGCTTCTAAGGAATATTCCAGCTATACTTCATCCAAGACACATTTGTTCATTCTTCAATCAGTTCATGATATGTTCAATGTTTTTTGCTTATACTATAAAATGCATCAGTTCTCTTCTGGCCCTTCTTATTCATTGTACAGTTTTTGCATTATATTACTTGTGATAGTATGGTCTTCTATCAGTGTTCATGGGTCAGGATCTATGGTAGCATTGCAATTAAACTGTAGAAGCCCTCTATGAAGAAATAGAAAGTCATTAAAAAAGGCACGCAATTTCTTAAAGATCAGGATGGATGTCTAGATAGAATAGGTCAGACACATAGAAGAAATGAAGAAGAAGAACAGCTGACAGAACATTTCAAAGGAAAGTATTATCATAAAATGTAAAACCATCTAGAATTAGAAACAATAAAAAGGAAGGAAACATTCAGCACATCTTAAACTGAAAGAACTCAAGAAAAAAAAAACTCAAGCCTCCAGTTTGAATAGCCAAAGAATCGATGGGCAAATTATTGAATGATGGGGGAAGCATCAGGAGATGAAAAGAATGCAAAGAGTCAATGTATCAAAGCACACTAGTCTACATTCAACCATTCAAGAAGCATCGTATGAGCAAGAACCAATGGTACTGGAGAAAGGTGGAAGCTCTCTTGTAAGCAGTGGCCAAAACAAGGCTCCAAAATGGATAAAATACCAATAGAAACATTCCAACACGCTTGTGCAGCACTGGAAATGCACATTTGTCTATGCCAGGAAACTAGAAAGACAGCTACTTGGTCAACTTGCTGGAAGAAATCCGTATTTGTACACATTCCAAAGAAACGTCATCAGACAGAAGGCTCAAATTATAGAAAATCATTGCTATTACCTGCAAGTAAAGTTTTCCTGGGGATCATCCAACAATGGTTGCAGCAGTACCTTGTTTGGTAGCAGGAGCTACCAAGTTTCAGGCCAGATTAAAAAAACATAGAGCAAAGGATAACAGTTCAATCATGACTGAAAGCAAAGAATACCAGAAAGATGTTTACTTGTGTTTTATTGACTATGCCAATGTCTTTGAGTATGTGAAATGTAAGAAGCTATATGTATCATAACAAACTGCAGAAGAATTGGAATTCCAGAACAGTTCATTGTCCTCATGAGGAGCTTGTACATACATCAAGAGGTAGTTATGTGAACAGAGGACGGGAATGCTTCGTTATTTAAAATCAGGAAAGTGTGCATCAGCTGCATCTTCTCATCATTCTTGTTCAACTTGTATGATGAGCAAATAGTCAAAGAATTTAGAATGACCCTTAGAAGCAAGGATGGTGAAATTTCATCTCAAGTATTTTGGGCATATCGTCAAGCAATAATAGTTCATGAATATGGATATCATGCTTGGTAAAGGGAAGGGACAGCAAAAATGTTGAACACCTTTGGCAAGAATTGACAACAGGGCTAAGCAATAGGCTCAAAGATAATAAAAATTATGAATATGGCACATCATAAAGCAATATTTCATTCTCTTATTCATAGGGCCACTATGTCTTTCAGGTTGCGAGTCTGACAGCACCTAACAACTATGCTCTATAAGGCCTCACATAGTTTCATCACCATAAAGAGATGTGTTATGAGCAGCCAATCAATAGAAAAGACATTTCTTCGGATTATGGCTTGCTATCAGTATATATGGACACTGTAGAAAAGAATATTCTCTCTTCTGGCCCATTCGTGAGACTTGTGGTCTTTTTTACATTGAGTTATAATCCATATTACAATCCTTGAATTTCATTGGCAAGTGCTTCGAGTCCTTCTCACTCTAAGTTAGTAAAGTTGTGTCATCTGCATATCAGAGGTTGTTAGAAGCCTTCCTCCAATCCTGTCTCATTTTTCTTCATATAATGATGTTTCTCTGATTATTTCTTCACCATGCAGTTTGAATAAACATGGTGAGGACTTCATGATTAGTAACGTAGAGGGTCAATTTAAAAGACTGACCAGGAGATGAGTTGGTTGTGGCTTCAACATTGGACTCAAACGTGGCAGTTAAAAGATGATACAGGACTGGGCATTGTTTTGTTTTATAGTACATAGGGTACCTATGGGCCAGAGTTGACTGTTTGATATAAATGTGTATAATTTATGAAAAGCTATTTGAGATAGTTATGCATTTTCCAGTCTTCATGTTAGCAAATATTATCTTGACCGTTATTAATGCACTAAAACTCAATTTGTCAAATAACTCTATTGGTATAACCTTATTAACCTTTTTAGATAGATACTAAGAATAGTCATAAACTTTTAACAGCACTTGCTGTGAGAGTGCATCCACTATAACTGAAATCATACAGTAATTATTGTATAATATTACATATATAGTGTACATAGCTATTATGTGTATAATTTATGAAAAATGTGTTTATTTCTACAAAGAGAAAGTTCAATGTCAACACCATCTTGATAGGCAGTTTGAAGAAATAGGTGACTAGGACACTTTATTGTATTCCGAGGACCTGGCTAAGATAATGATTTGTACTTGTTCCTTATTATCTTCAAAAACAATTGTGGTAGCACTTGAGTCAGAATTTTACAATGTATATAAAATGCTGAATATCAATTGCAGTGCAGGTATAAGAGCACCCCAATAATAGGTAAAATATAATGATTAATTTATTATTAAATACATTGACACATGAGTGGGGGATCTTGGAAGGGATTGTTATCTTTAACTGTACCATAGCAAGCAGCTTAGTGATTAACTCCTTACTGGAGAATTAATCTCCCACTCTTGAGAATGGAAGATACTTGTTAGATCAATGTACTCCTGGAACTGTTACAAGAACCTGAGCATTAAAGGACCATTTTAACTGCTTGTCGAGGAGATATAAATATTTGCATGAATTGTGCATATTCTCTCAGTGTGTCTGACTCTCTCTCAATGTTGGCAGGTCAGTGTCGATGCATAGCCACGGTGTAGGACCAATTAGGAATGCCCGTGTGGGTTTCTGAAACTACAGCTCATCCTTCTTCCAAGGAACAGCTGGTGGCTTTGAACTGCTGATCTTGCAATTAGCAGCCCAGTGAGCAACCACTATGCTACCAGAGATGCTATTCATTTAATGCTATTAATTAAATTTAAACTCATAAGCAAACTAATAAAGGTTTCTGTTTTTCCCTTTTTACATATACATAATTTTGTTACACTAAAAAGCTATTTGAGATAGTTATGCATTTTCCAGTCTTCATGTTAGCAAATATTATCTTGACCTTTATTAATGCACTAAAACTCAATTGGTCAAATAACTCTATTGGGATAACCTTATTAACCATTTTCCTGGGAAAGAATACCAGCTACTATAGAGTATTATAAGTATTAAATTATATTTCCAGCATGTTGTTGTTAGGGAAATACAATTTTTTAAAGTCAAATAAATATCTTCATAAATATTTCTATGATCTGTTTTAAGACAGTAAAAGGTAGAGATAGATGAATGGTCCCTGTGAAGTCATGCTAACCCATAGCAACCTATGGACAACAGAATGAAAGGTGTTCTGATCTTGTGGCATCTTCATGAATATCACATGTTCACATTTATCACTGTGCTCACTCTTCTGATCCGTCTCACCAGGGGTTGCCCTCGTGTGTTTTTTCGCTGATCCTCTACTTTTCCTAACATAATGTTTGACTCTAACCACCGGTCCACACATCGATTAATACTCTGGTGAATACTCTCTGACCATAGTGAAGAAATGTAAATAGTCTTGTAATTATATAATACAAAGAGCAATATACAGTTGGTTATGATAGATGTTGTTAGGTGAAAATATAATATCTTATTAGTTGTACTGCCTTTTGATCCATTTTTAAGTTGCTTCAATTTTTGCAAAATACAAATAAAGGAGAAATATATATGGATTAAGCCTCTGGTGAATTCCAGAGATCATAGACCAGGGATATGAATGACTTTGGTATCATACAGAATGCATAATAAAATGGGGCAGATGCAGGCAGGTTAAAATTTAAAACCGTATTATTGTATTTCCCTTTTGACCCACTTTAAATTTGTTTAGTTTTTAATTTCTTCTGCTTTTTTTTAGGTTAAGGTAAAACACTTCATTATTGTTTTTATTGTATATCTTTCTGAATATGAAATCCAGGATTGATAAATTTATAGAGATGGTAACTGGGTTAATGCGTTCTTGGGCGTATGACAGGGAAAGGTAGGGGAAATGGGAAGCTAATAAGAGTGAATACACAAAAAGAGGGCAGTGTTCTAAAACTGAGTGTGGTGATTATTGTACAACTCTTCTTCATATGATTGGGGTACCAAATTGTGTGATATGTGACTTCTATGCCAACAAACCTGTTTAGAAACTTAACAAAACAAAAATAACAATGGATCTTAGACTTGTCCAAAGAAAGCCAGTGCTCTGTTGTGATACATACAGAATACATTGGTTAATTCTCTGAAGTTGAGCTAGACAGTCCTTTTGAACTAGAAGTTTGCTGAAGCATATCCACAATGGGTAGCACTACTGAAGGTTGAAATACTAGTCACATAGCTTCCAAATAAACAGGAACACTCAAGTACAACAAATCAGTGCCAGAATCACTACCATGTCATAGGATAGCTTGATGTAGCACAAATGGTATTAGATACATAATCATTCTGTCAGAATCACATAGCAATGATCTTTTCATTAGAAAAATCATTAATGATATCTTTATGATATTGGCTGGGAGCAATGTGAGTGAAAACATTTTAAAACTTGGAAGTGTTTTATATATGTCAAATAAAATTGCTCTGAGGAGAATATTAACATATGGCAGCATATACCATCTATTAAATTAGGGACCAGGTTTTGTGATTTCAATATTTGGTCCTAGTTTCCATTTCTGTGCTCTCATGACTGGACTGTGGGTACACCATGTACATATTGAACACTTACACCCTCACTACTGAAGAGTAGCTTTGTACCTTGTGCAAAGGAAATGAACAAAGATATAGCACATAAGGTTTACCAGACACCAATAACTCAAAGCAAGTATGTGTTCAAAGGGACTTTTTTAATGTTACATAGGTCAAGAATGCAAATATAAATAATTAAAGTTTTTTTTCTCTGTGTGTATGTGTGTTCGTTTTTTGTTTTTCACAAACAGTGGAGGCACTCCATTTGGGAACATTAATGGCTGCCCACGGCTATTTCTTTCCAATCTCAGATCATGTCCTCACACTTAAGGATGATGGTACCTTTTACCGGTTTCAAGTAAGTTTAATGAAAATGTTTTCTAACAGTAAAATAAAATCCAGCATTTCCTTGTTGGTTCAAAATGATTGAAAGTGATGACATTTTATTTTGATTTAGGCTATTTAGAAACCAATTTATGTTACTATTAAAATTATATTTTAAATTAAAGAAAAGAGAAATTCAGATAATGATCAATTAGCATCCAGAATTTGGGAAGAATCTCCATCAAAAATGGAATTTAGCTACCAAGGAGAAACTAGAACTATGTAATCGAATTTATTCTTATATGTGACCATGATCCAGAAATACCTTAAGTCCAAATAAGCTTTCAGAAAGCTATTTGAAACTCCAAAGTAGAAAAGAGAAATACTATGTATGTTGGTGCTTGAGGTTCATTTATAAGCCTGTGAATACTAACAGGCATACTGCTTTGGATGTTAGAGTAAGGGCAACTTAAAACAAAAAGAGGCAACTTAGAAACCACCGTGACGTAGTGGTTGAGTGTAGGACTGCTGCCCACTGGGTTGCTGGTTCAAATCCACCAGCAGCCCTCCAGGAGCAAGGCTGGGCTTCCCACTCCCACCAGAATTAGTAATGACTAGCAAATATATTGTTTATATGTGACCAAAATTTCCATAAATATGTTCATAGCACACACTTAGAAAATATGAATAATAAATACAATAAATCAGAAAACACTGATGGGCTTCAGTCACTGCTCCATTGAATCTTGGCATCATAATCTACCTAATGATTAATATTTAAGACAACAAATGTTTATAAATATGTACAATTAACAAGGCTATAAAAGAAACTCAATTGCTGCTGATAATAACAATATCTTTCCTGGTCTGATTTGTCTTTGTAGTATAGTCAATCAGTTTGTAGAATTATACAGATTCTGAATTATGCATATTAGTCAAATCAATCAAATATGATATAACTATTTTATTAAAAGAATGACCTCTGGTTTGTACATTTAAAAATTAGAGTAATAGGTATATTTAGGAAATCATATTTTAAAATTGAGAAGAAAAGGTTGTTTTCATGTTTAACTGGGTGTGATAAATGACTTCCAAATCTCTTGAAAGGATGTTAATAGTTGAATATTTATATCTACTGACAAGTGGTGAGCTACATGCTGCACAGAAAGTAATTTGATATATTTAAATATATTTTACCCTGAGACTTTCTGAGTATTCTATTTTCAAACTCTTTTAGATTATGGATAATGAAATCAGACTTTTACCTTGATCAGGTGATATAAAATCTTAGCAAGAGTATGGCAATTTAAATACTTGGTGTCCTTGCAAATATTTGGAGTCAAAGCCAATGTAGTGGGTAAAAATATTGCATTGCCTTTCTGGGCACTTGTTCTGGAATTTACAAAACTAAGTTATTAGCCAGTAATCTGGCTAACAGTAGAAGATGAAAAGAAAACTGAATAAATCAGAAATTTCCTTAATTCTTTATTTGTCTAACCTGCATTTCACTCTTTTTGTTTCCGTAGACACCCTATTTTTGGCCATCAAATTGTTGGGAACCGGAAAATACAGACTACGGTCAGTGCCATATCTCATCATGTTATTACCCAAAGTCAGTGTGGTATGATGAACGTGTACTGTTCAATGTAAGGCAATATTTCTTACATTAAATCTATGAATGATCTTCTTTGGTTGTCCTGAAGACTCATTGGCAACTTTTCAGGGATGTAGTTCCCTCACTTACCATAAATGAAAACACTGGAAAGATTAAAGAACTGGAAACAATTCCATTGCATTATATGAATTCTGACACACAGTGAACATATTGGACAGAGTAGAATTGCTTTACAGACTTTTAAAAATCAAGTCTTACATTTAGCAAATATAATGGACAGAGAAGAACCAGTCCACCACAGGTTTTTGAGACTGTAAGCCTTTACTATAAGACTTGCAGTCACATCTGTCTCCCAGAGAGACCAGCTGCTGTATGTGAACCACTGACCTAGAAATGAACAGTCCAACACCAACACACAGCTCCACTCGGGCTCATTCCTTAGAAGTATTTCACTACCATTGAGTTAATTTAGAGTCATAGAGACCCAATGGACAGATTAGAGGTACACTTGTGAGTTTCTGAGACTATAAGTCTTTATAGAAGCAGAAAAGGTCTTGATTCTCCTGTGTAGCCTGAGGTGGGTTCTAATTGCTGACTTCGCAGTTAGCAGCCTCACGCACGTTGCCACCAGGACTCCTTTTACAAGTATAAAAATGAACCAACACACGAAAACTCGGTGCCACGGTCAGGGCACATGTTCATCAAAGCTAAGTTGCTTGAATAAAGAAGTAACAACTGGATTTGCGAATCTCAAATTGCAGAGCATGATTGAGAATATGTTGTCCCAACGTGGGTGGTGCTTAAAGTTCATTTTAAAGAGTATAGTGTTCTAAAAAAAAAAAAAAGAGTATAGCATTCTAGTAGAGGGAACACTAATAGAGCTAAGAGAAAACTCTCAGCAAAAGTTCAAGAAGCCCGCAAATACGAGCACAACTATGGAAAAACTGTATTCCATTCACTAAGGTATGGGCCATACGGAACACCAATTTCCTCGTTTTTTAAGGGAAAGAATAGTAATACTGATTTCCTAGTGACATTGAGAAAAACCAAAGGAATATACATCTAAAGAATACTCAATAGATGGATATTTTTATTCCTGTGCTTGCTTGTTATTTTACAGCTTCATGGAAAAACTGCTTCTGTGGCTCAGGGAGAAGCACATGTTATTTCTCAATGAGTTTTCCAATTCATCTTTTATGTTTTTCATAAATATAATAGAAACTCACAATTACCTCCTAATAATAACATTGGCATTACACTTAAATGATTACAGAAATGGTGCAGAACCACATTTGACCTCACAAACTGGAGTCCTAGTGGCATAGTGATTAAAAATTGACCTGTGTGTTAGTCTGGGTGGACTAGAGAAACAAAATCATAGACACACATATGTACATAGGGAGAGTTTATATACAAGAGGAATGGAACACTGAGAAAGCATCCTAACCCAGTAAGGTCCAAGTACATAACTCCAATATTATCCCATATGTCTGATACCAATCCATAAGTCCTATTAAGACTCACAAAGCACAAGCAACAACGCCAGGACAATCACAGGCCAGTGGGTGCCGAGTCTTGTGTAGCCAGTGGTGGTAGACAAACATCTCAGCGCTGACAGGGGCCTCTGTGGGGCTTCTCAAGCATTTCAGCCCTGGCAGGAGTCTCCATGTGGCTTCTCCTCTGGTATGTTACACAGGGAGTCTGCTTTGTGTCTTGCTAGTTACAATGTCTCCCAAGAGCTCAGCTCAGAGGAGAAATATTGCGAGATTTCCCAGAATTCTCAGGAGAAAACCAAACCCACACAGTTTTCTTTGGCTATCTTCAGATTGACAGGCTAGACTCCACCCCTACACTCCCAATCCTGAAATTGACATGATTACATGACCGCTACAGGATGCTAACCACAAGGTTAGTAATTTAACACTACTAATCCATACTAAGGAAAATGATGAGGCTCATCTTACCTCTATAAAGAGTTAGTCTTGGGCTGAGCCCTGGTGGCGTAGTGGTTGTGCACGGCACTGCTGCCCATTGGGGTGGAGGTTCAATTCCAGCTCCACAGGAGCAAAGGCTGGACATCCTACTCCCACCACCAGAGGGCAGTGATGCCCAAACAAACAAACAAACAAACAAACAAACAAACAAACAAACAAAGACTTAGTCTTAGAAATCTAGGAGGGACAATTCTACCGTGTCCTACAGGGTCCCTATGATTTGGAATCAACTCGATGGTGGTGAGATTGGTTTGGAGTTGACTACAAGGGAAAAGAATAATCAAAGATATGTTGAATGCTTGCGCCAGTTTAAGGTTTTTTAGGTCTAGGTCTTTGCACATTTCATATTTGACTTTGCATTCTCAAACTGTCTTTTGAAATTTTCAGTTCAAT
The DNA here is from genome assembly GCA_004026705.1 of Nesogale talazaci. Taxonomy (NCBI): domain Eukaryota; kingdom Metazoa; phylum Chordata; class Mammalia; order Afrosoricida; family Tenrecidae; genus Nesogale; species Nesogale talazaci. The sequence continues at coordinate 102,811 of PVJH01006015.1, forward strand.
TCTTTGATTTCATCATTTTTTCCATTTGTCTTAGCTATTTTGTTAAGAGCATTTTTCACAGTCTCTTCAGACATGCAAGCTGATACATATTTTTCTGTCTTGTGTTTTTTGTTTATTTTTAAATCATTTTATCGGGGGCTCATAAAGCTCATCACCATCCACCCACCTGTTGTGTCAAGCACATTTAAATATTTGTTGCCATCATCATACTCAAAATATTTTCTTTCTAGTTGAGCCCTCAGTATCAGCTCCTCATTTCCCCCCTCTGTTACCCATCCTTCCTCTCTCACAAATTTTTGATAGTTTATAAATTATTATTTTTGTTCATGTCCTACACTGTCTGATGTCTCTCTTCACTCACTTTTCTACTGCTCATTCCGAGGAAGGGGGATATATGTAAATCACTGTGATCAGTTCTGCCATTCCCACCCACATTAATACTACCCTCCTGGTATCACGGTTCTCATTATTGGTCCTGAGGGGTTTATCTGTCCTGGATTCCCTATGTTTCCAGCTCTTATCTTTATCAGTGTACATCCTCTCGTCTAGCCGGATTTGTAAGGTAGTATTGAGATCATGATAGTGGGGTTGGGGAGGCAGGTAGGGGAGCAGAGGAAGCATTAAAGAACTAGAGGTCTTAAGATTATATGTTTCATTGGTGGTATACTGTACCTTAACTGACTGCTATACTGAACCTTAAGATGTCCAATTGCATACAGAAGGGTTTGAGTCTCCACTCTGCTCTCCCCCTCATTCACAATGATATGATTTTTTGTTCTTTGATGCATGATATCTGATCCTATCAAAACCTCATGATCACACAGACTTCTACCATGTGAACTTTTTTGCTTCTGGGCTATATGGCCACTTGGTTTGTTTTCAAACCTTCAATACCCCAGATGCTATACCTATTGATAGCCAGACACCACCAGGTTTCTATACCACATTTGCTTAACCGCTTTATCTTCAGCGATCATGTAGGGAAGGTGAGCATCATGGAATACCAGTTTAACAGAACAAAGTTTTCTTGTGTTGAGGGAGTACTTGAGTAGACGCCTAATGTCCATCTGCTACTTTAATACTAAATATATAAATATATGTACATAGATCTATTTCTCCATCCCTATATATAAATATATTTACATATGTACATGCCTGTATTTCGACCTCTGTAAACATCCTTTTCCTCCTAATTCTTTCCTCTACTTCCTTTTACTTTTCTCTTGTCCCAATATCATGTCCAGTCTTCATTTGTGTTTGAGAAATTCCCCTCCGTTACATTTCCTTTGATCACGTCTTCCAGTCCTCCTTGTCTTTTAAATGACATTTTGCAGTCTTCATGAATGATGTTCTTGGTGTCATCCTACAATTGATCATGTCTTCTGTTATTAGTTTTCCTGAGATATTATCAAAATTCAGGTTGGATAAACTCAAGGGGTTTTTGGGGTCCCTTGTGGACTTGCTTTCATTTTCTTCAGATTCAGCCTGAACTTCCATATGGGGATTAATGATCTCTTCACATAACCTTTTTTAAACTGCTGATATTGAGCTTCTTTTACCACAGATTTTGACAATTTCATTTCTGTGTATTCTACTTGGAGAAATCCATGTGTGTAGTCACATTTTGTGTTGTTGGAAAAAAGTATTTGCTGTGAGCAGGTTGTTGGTCTTGCAATTCTCTCATGTGATCTCCAGCATTGTTCTTATCACTAAGTCCATGTTTTCCAACTATTATGACTTTGTCTTTGTTTCTAACTTTTGAATTCTAATAACCAGCTACTATCAATGTGTTTTGTTTGCATGTTTGATCAATTTTCCACTGACAGCATTGGTATAATTCTTCAGTTTCTTCACCACTTGCTTTTGTGGTTGTTGCATATATTTGATTAGTAGGTGTATTGATTGGATTTTCTTGAGTGCAGATAGATATAACCCTATCACACATGACATTATAATTCACAATAGATCTTTTTAAAAATTTTTTGTTGTTATTTTTTAGTTTTTTGGTGTGTTTTTTTTGGGGGGTGGGGGGGCATCACTGCTCTCCGGCGGTGGGAATAGGAGACCCAGCCCCATTGCTGGAATTGAACCTCTGTCCCAGTGAGCACAACCACTACGCCACCGGGTCTCAGCCCCTTTTTTTTGTTTGGTATCACTGCCCTCAGGTGGTGGGAGAAGGAGGCCCAGCCTTTGCTCCGTGGAGCTGGAATCGAACCTCCATCCCAGTGGGCCGCAGTCCTGCACACAACCACTACACCTCACAATAGATCTTAAACTGACCTTTCTGACAATGAATGCAGTGCCATTATACTCACCACTTGTTTGTCAATGTGATATACTGTGGTGGTTTGTATGTTTCTGTAATGCTAGAAATTATTTCACTGGAATTTCAAATGCCAGCATGGTCACCCAGTGTTATTAGTTTACAGAGGAGCTTGTGAGCGAATAAGAGACTATGAAGAAAAAATTGGAGCCTCACTTTGGGGAAAATAGCTGCTGAAAGCCATCTGTATCATGCCCAAACATTGTCAGATACTCACTATTAAGGGTGTTTTGAGTCCAAATCAGTAAATAGTAAGGATAGAGCCATTGGTCCTCAGCAACACTTTTCCTCAGCCAATTCTCTCTCCAGTCCTTAGTCTTTGAGCCCTGGCCTTGGCCTGTGTAAACCAGTATGATAGACTACTGTTCTGTATCATTGTCACAGCACTACCATTCTCTTCTATCTTGTCTTCTTGCCTCTTATCTTGACCTGAATCCTTTGTTCTGCCCATGTTCTACAAGCTACAGCCTTTCTACTGGTCTTATCATCCCCAACTTCACCAATAAATCTGGATTGTGCTTCACTAGTGGCTGCTCTTCCAATAGTCCTGAAATTTCTCTCTATGTTCCCAAGGCTCATTCCTAGATGGAAGTCTGGTTTTATCTTTCAGTAGATCACCCCAAAAAGAACAAAACATAGTGATTTGAGTCACATACTCTAGTATAGACTCATTTCTCCTCAAACCTGTAACAGATAGCTCCCTTCAAAATGGGGATATAACTCCAGGCACTGGGATAGAATACATACTTCATCCCACAAGGAATTATGATTAGAATGACCACATTAAGTCATTTAGTGCATCCTAATATCTGATTTTGTTCTCATCACCAATATTCTGGCCCTCATGGATCCTGTTGTGTTTAAAATTCAGATAATTTACCAATAGCAAATTATAACTCATTTTAAAATATTGCATTGAACTATTGGGCCAGGTTTCTCAGTAGTTTG